>JASVEL010009787.1:0-35457 GCA_032618575.1 Nicotiana noctiflora
ACTAAAAAAAGTAATATTCAGCATGGATGTTACCTTCAATCAATCTGATGTGGTAAATAAGGTAACAGAAGATACCAAACAAAATGAAGGTGCTTCTAAGCAGATGGAGTTTGGGAAAAATTTAATTTTCCTACACAAGAAGCAGAGGAGGAAACAAATAAAGATTATTCTCTGGAAGGAGAGCCAGTAGAGGAGATTCCAACGTAGGAACGTCAACAACGACTTGAATCAATAGCAACCAACAGGATAAAAAGGACAATAACGAAACATGTTCATCTCATAGAGACGGTTACTTGTGCAACCTCAATTGTAGCTGGTGATGTACCTACCACTTATAAAGACACAGTCCAAATTTTAGAAGAAGATAAGTGGAGGATTTCCATGAATGATGAAATATAGTCCCTTCATCAGAATAATACATGGAGATTGGCCAATCTCCCGAAGGGAAAGAAAGCAATTGGTGCAAATGGGTATTTTCAAAGAAAGAAGGATTTCCTAACCAAGAAGATGTTCGCTAAAAAGCAAGATTGGTGACTAAAAGATATGCTCAAAAGGAGGGAATTGACTACAATGAAGTATTTTCTCCAGTTATAAAACATTCATCCATTAGAGTTATGTTGTCTTTGGTAGCACAGTTGGATTTGGAATTAGTTCAGATGGATGTAAAAACTGCATTTTATATGGAAATTTGGAGGATTAAAATCTATATGACTCAGCCAGAAGGATTCAAAGTTGCTGGAAAAGAAAATATGCTAAGCAAATTTGAAAAATCTTTGTACGGATTGAAATAATCTTATAGACAATGGTACGATCGATCTGACAAGTTTATGTTGCACCAGGGGTATAAAAGAAACAAATACGATCATTGTGTGTATTTGCGCAAGCATAAAGATGGTTCCTTTATATATATTCCCCTATATCTTGGTGATATGTTGATAGCTTCCAAGAATTCAGAAGAAATTGATAAGTTGAAGATTTAATTGAAGAAGAAGTTCGAGATGAAAGATTTGGGTGAGGCAAAGAAAATTCGTGGCATGGAGATAATAAGCAATAGACATTCAAAAAAACTCTGTTTATCTTAGAAAGAATATTTGAAGAGAGTACTACAATGTTTTGGCATAGATAACAAGACTAAGCTAGTTAGTACTCCACTTTCTCCCCATTTTAAGCTAAGTACTACTATATCGCCAAAGGTGAAGCTGAACGAGAGTATATGTCAAAGGTACCATACGCAAATGTTGTTGGTAGCTTGATGTATGCAATGGTATGTACGAGACCTGACATTTCACAAGTTGTTGGAGTTATCAGTAGATATATGCATGATCCATAAAAGGAGCATTGGCAAGCTATGAAGTGGATTTTATGGTATATTCATAATACTATAGATGTCGGGTTAGTTTTTGAGCAGGAATGCAATCAGCCTGTAGTTGGATATTGTGACTCAGATTTTGCTGGTAATCTGGACAAACGAAGATCAACTACTGGTTATGTGTATACTTTTACAAAGGCGCCAGTTAGTTGGAAGTCTACTTTGTAGTCAACAGTTGCTTTATCAACAACAGGGGCAGAGTATATGGCTATTACAGAAGCTGTGAAGGACGCAATTTGGCTTCAAGGGTTGCTAAAAAGCTTGGTATTGGAAACAAAAGTATCATAATATTTTGTGATAGTCAAAGTGCTAGTCAATTAGTGAAGAACCAAGTTTATCATGCAAGGACGAAAAATATAGATGTTCGATATCATTTCGTACGAGAAATCATAGAAGAAGGTGGAGTCACGGTGAAGAAAATTCATACTACAGAGAATCCTATTGATATGCTGACAAAAGTGGTGACTGCAGTCAAGTTTCAACATTGTTTGAATTTGATCAACATTGTTGAACACTAAAGATTGAAGATGAAGTCACAACTAAAATTTGTTATTGAGAGAGAATTGAAGATGTGAAATTTTGCCAAGGTGGAGATTTATTGAATATGACAATATCTTACATCGGTTGGGAAGCAAATCTGGTGGGAATTTTTCCCTATAAAAGGAGGCCTAATGTTCAGGATTTAAACACAACTCTCATTTGCCTTCTTATCTTCTTAAGGCATTTGTATCTTCTCTCTTTAGTATTATTTCACTTGTATTTTCGGAGTGGAATAAAATATTGGTCGTGTCCAAGGAGTAGGCAGAATTTATCGAACCATGTAAATTCTGGTGTTCCTTTTATTATTGCTTTATTGTCTTATTTATTATTTGGTGGCTGCCATAATTTTGGTATAGTAGTTGTGACTCATTCACACTACATACATTTAGCTTCCGCAACAAAATATACCTCTCACGTGCAAACCCAACATGCATGGAAATGGATACATGATTGAAAATGTATCGGGCAAATATCATTTTTAATCCGTGACCAAAATTCTTTATATTTATTAGCTGCGAAAGTATATATATATATATATATATATATATATATATATATATATATATATATATATATATATATATATATATCAACAACAACAACAAAGGCCCAGTAAAATTTTACAAGTGGGATCTGGAGAGGATAGTGTATATGTAGACCTTACCCCTATCCCGAATGAGTAGAGAGGCTATTTCTAAAAGACCCTCGGTTCAAGAAGACAGAAAAAACAAGAAGAGAAGGGAAGAGACAATATATTAGTACCATCAAACAGAAACCAAAGTAATAATATTAGCATCATATATCTACAAATACGTATTTATTTATTTTTTTTATTATTATTTTTACCACGACGACTATACAATATCATTTTTCTAAAGGTATTCGCACTAAAGGACTGTTTGGTTCTAGGCGGAATATCCAGGGATTCAGTCTCAAGATTGTTATCGCACCTCCAATATGAGATAGTTAATACCAAAATCTTTTGGTGTAGAATTTATAGCGGTATTAGCCAATACCCATAACTAAACATGAAATAAATTCAAACTCAAATTCTATTCTGAATGCTAATACCGATAACCAAAAAACCGTAAATGTTTAGGCAGATCATAAAAAGAAATTACTTAATAATTATTATCTCTCAAATTTGAAAGTTAGTCTCTGTCTTTCACTTGTTGAAATATTGAAATTATTCCCATTTTTTATTCTAACATTTTCTTTGATATCTAGCACCGGTTAAAAGATAATCTCAAATCTCACCTTCTATTTCTGTAACACTTAATGTGCTAGGTTTCTTAATTTATTACCCTAGCCATAATTTCATTTTGAACTGATTAACTTCCCTATTGAAAATGACTATGTTGCTTCCTTTAGGAGTGACAGTGAAAAGGAAAAAAGCTATCATTGTTCTTTGAATTCTACCATTAAGGTTAAGTAGTAATTAATGTTATGATTGCAAAGTCCTAATGACAAAATTGAGTGCGGACTTGCATTGCTTGAGATTGTATCCAGGTATTGATATATTATTATGAAAGAAAGTAGCTAAAATTGAGATTTCTAAATAATCTACTCACATATGCTTGAAAGGAATAAAAAGATAGTTCTGTATTGTGTAGCATGAGATAGTGCCTATCGTGGTTTTCTTCCCTTCAACATTATTTACTTTTATTACTGCTGAGTTGGAAGTACTCACACCCGACTCCCTGCACCTTGTGTGCAGATCCAGGTACATCATAGTGGAGCTGATTCTATTGCGGCTCGGGAGTGCTTTTGGACAGTCGAGGTAGCTGCCAGCGTTCGCAGGACCCGATTCTCCAGTTTGTCTGTATTTTGTTCTGATCATCCCACACTTGTGCACAATTATATTCACTATTTACACTTTGTATACTCTGTAGAGGCTCATGACTCTTGACCCTTCGGTCTATGGGAGTTGGCACGTGTTGGGACTTGGTTCCCTGTTTTTAATATATCTAACACTGTTATGCTTAAATTGGATAAATTGAGCTTGTGGCTCCGTGGTTATTGTTGATTGGTCGGGCTGGCCTAGCAGTGTGCTGGGCGCCATCACGACCGGATTTGGGATCGTGACAGTTGAGGTGTCATATCACCAGTGTGGTGTGTTGTAATAGAAATGATCGCTTGAGTCATTAATGAGTATGAGCGTATTTGATCTCAGTTCGTTAGAAAGGTAATATCTAGGTTTGGCTCCGAAATCTATTGTGGTATCAGTTAAGGGGAAATGGATTCATGAATGGTTGACCCAAGAGATTGGTTCGGTATATCGCGTGCTTCAGCTGCCATGGTCAGGATATGAAGGTGCTGGAATAAGACTCTATCTAATGAGAGAGGTTTTTCTGCTAGTATTTGATCATGGTGGCCATTGTTGTGATTAGAGACCATCATCTCGAGCGATTCGGTTATTTGATACATCATGTGATCTCACCCGGGGTGGCAAGTATGGGCTATTACAGATGGATCATGTGTATTCCGAGTATAGGCATGAGACTCGGATTTGGTATGTGATCTCGGAGAGTGCAATGTGGTCTATGGTGCGGATGGGCTGTGAGATTACCAACTATAGTGTATACCAGACTTATATGAGATAGGGTGATGTGGGATCGCCCCGAATATATGCTTAGTAAGGTCATTCATCTATTGGGTTACTTCCAGTAAACCTCTTGGTCAGCTCGAGGATGAGCGTTTGCTTAGGTTGGGGAGAATGTGATGACCCGGACCGTCATCATGTGAGTTATCACCCCGTTACCCCCGTTATATGCTTGTTAATGTTGCAATATGCATGTTGAGTAAGTTTGACTCAATCCGGGTTGAGTTTGGTTGAAATTGAGACAAATAGTCTCTTAGAAGAAGGAAATGTTGGGAAAAGTCAACTAGACTTTGACTTGTGAGTTAGAGAGCTCGGAATCGAATTCTGATGATTCGGTCAGCTCTCGGGAGGTCATTTATGAGCTAGGAGAGCGATCAGAAGAGAATTTGGAGGTCCGGTGTAGTTTTAGGCTTGAATTGGCTAAAGCTAAATTTAGGCGATATCCGATCGATAGGTGAGATTTTGATCCGGGAGTCGGAATGGAATTCCGATAGTTGAAGTAGCTTCGTTAGGTGATTTTGAATGTGTTTGCAAAATTTCAGGTCATTCGGAGGCGTTTGGTCGGGTTTTTTTATCAAATGTCGGTTGCAGAAGTTTGAATGGAAACTTAGGCTTGAATTGCTTGAATTCGATGTTTTTCTGTATTAAAGGATGTGTTTTGTCATTGGAGCAAGTTTGTATAGTGTATGGAGTATGTTTGTTGTTTTGGTTGAGGTCCCGGGGGCCTCGGGATGAGTTCGGAAGGTTAAACGGAAAGATTTGGAGTTTGGGAGCTGCTGTCATAAATTGCATCAGCATTTTCGCTCATGCGGATTGGGGACCGCAGAAGTGGAATCGCAGGAGCGGAATTATCATCGCAGATGCGAAAGGGGCTTGGTCAGGTGGTTTCGCAGAAGTGGACGATGCATCACAGAAGCGGACTCGCTTCTGCAAGTTTGAGGTCGCAGAAGCGGAAGGCAGGCGACTGGGGAAGATCGTAGGTGCGGAGGTGAGTTCGCATGAGCGGTCTCGCAGGTGCGAGACCTGGGCCGCAGGTGCGAAATGGGCCGGCTTAGAGCTGAATCGCAGAAGCGACCAATTGGCCGCAGAAGCGGACTCGCATGTGCGAGTATAGAACCGCAGAAGCGGAAAACGCACATGTGATAAGAATAGCAGAAGGGGTAAAATTTCATAAGTTATAAAACATTAGGGCTCGGTTTTTAGAGGCGAATTGGGCGATTTGGACGGGAAATTGCTGGGAGTTCATCGGGTTATCATCGGAGGTGAGTTTTATGGTTCAATTACGTGTTTTTATCTTGAAATCCTCCTCTAGTTTACTGAAATTGGATGAAATTATGGGGGAATTTAGCTCAAGCTAGGGCTTTGCTAAAATGTCAATTCGAATGGGCAAACGGAGTCCGATTTTGGAAAACTTTATATGCATAGACTCGTGTTGAGACGAGGATTCCTAATATGTAACTTTCGTAATTTTTCGAGAAGCGTACCAAAAGTCGGGTTGTGACAACTTCGTGGGTTTTAGTGTAATTTGAGTTATTTCGAATGGGTTATGTGTTATTAGCATACATTGATGTACTCTCTATGATTTTGAGCAGATTGGCATCCGAGGAGATAGATTTGCGAGGCAAGCGCAAGGCGGATTGAGGCTTCTACCGGTTCGAAGTGAGTGGTGGTAGTAAACAATGTACTGAGGGTTTGAAACCCCGTACTAGCACTTCACAGTGCTATGTTGAGATGAGACACGCGTCTTGTGACGGGCGTGGTGACATTGTGATGGGGGACTTGGACTTGGTCCTTCCCGGCTAATAGAATACTGTGTATTATGACTGATATTGAGACTATAACTGTGTAATTGGGCTAATAGCCATGTTTGGGGCATTGTGCCGATCTGTATATCATGCTGGATGCATACACTCAGCCATAGTATATCATGCTGGATACATACACTCAGCCGTAGTTATAGCCATATAGCAAATCATGAGCCAGTACTGGATGTGTACTTTGAGAAGGACTACCTAGGGTGGAATTCCCTGTTCTAGTTGAGTGGGCCTGAGAGGCCAAGTCTATACTGACTGGGATAGGGTCGAGGACCCACTATGAGATATTATATTGGGCCTGAGAGGCCAAGTCTATACTGGCTGAGATAGGGTCGAGGACCCACTATGAGAAATTATATTGGGCCTGAGAGGCCAAGTCTATACTGACTGGGAAAGGGTCGAGGACCCACTATGAGTTATTATATATATACCTATATTGGATCGGGCTGCGCGCCGCAACACTATATGTATTGGATCGGACTGCACGCCGCAGTAATATATATGTGGATCGGACTGCACGCCCCAGTAATATACATATGGACCGGACTGCACGCCGCAGTATTATTGCGCTTGGGCTGTAGGAGCCCCTTCGGAGTCTGAGTCTGCACACATTCTCAGTGGGCGCTGGAGTATATTATAGGATCAGTGAGCGCTGGTGCATATTATGGGATCGGACTGCGCGCTGCAGCAGTATAAATATATATACATATAAATATTGGATCGGACTGCACGCCGCAGTAATACATGTGTGGATCGGGCTGCACGCCGCAGTATAATAGCGCTTGGGCCTAGGGAGCCCCTCCGAAGTCTGTATACACTCCCTGTGAGCGTCGTTGACGTTAAATGGAGAGGGTTGCGCGCCGCAGCGATAGATGTATTGGAGCGGGCTGCACGCCGCATCATTATACTTATTCATATCCTTATACATACGTATATACTTATACATTATAGACATATGTATATATCTTCATACATTGAGATAGATGTACACCGTAGTAGTACGAGTGAGGATTTAGTCAGTGTGGGACCTTGTTGAGATAGATGTGGATTGGAGATGAGAGTACTCACTGTAGCGATGACTTACCTGTGGGGGTTGGCCTTAAAACTGTTTAATGATAGTAGAGTAGTTCTTATTTTCAGTTATTGTTTATTATTATTACTCACTGAGTTGAAATATACTCACCCCACTTCCCTGCACTTTTTGTGCAGATATACAGGTTCAGGAGTGCAGTTGAGTTATTGCAACTGCTTTATTATCCCCATTCTGTGGAGACATCGAGGTAGCTGCCGACGTCCGCAGTACCTTACCTCTTCCTTTTTATCATTTTGTTGTCTCCATTCTGCTTAGACTTGATTGTGTAGTAGATCTCATTTGTAGAGGCGCAGACTCGTGACACCACGATTTGGTTGGGACCGTATTTTGTATGTTTCTATTATTACGTTTATCATTTTGATATGAACACTTGTTGTTTAAGTTTAACTTGATTAACCGGAATTAATAAATGGCTGGTTAAGAGATATTATGGTCGGGCTTGCCTAGCATTTTGTTGGGCGCCATCACGACCAGGGTTTGGGTCGTGACAATTTCGTACGAGAAATCATAGAAGAAGGTGGAGTCACGGTGAAGAAAATTCATACTACAGAGAATCCTATTTATATGCTGACAAAAGTGGTGACTGCGGTCAAGTTTCAACATTGTTTGAATTTAATCAACATTGTTGAACACTAAAGATTGAAGATGAAGACACAACTAAAATTTGTTATTGAGAGAGAATTGAAGATGTGAAATTTTGCCAATGTGGAGATTTGTTGAATATGACAATATCTCACATCGGTTGGGAAGCAAATTTGGCGGAAAGTTTTCCCTATAAAAGGAGGCCTAATATTTAGGATTTATACACAACTCTCATTTGTCCTCTTATATTCTTAAGGCATTTGTATCTTCTCTCTTTAGTATTATTTCACTTGTATTTTGGGAGTGGAATAAAATATTGGACGTGTCCAAGGAGTAGGTAGAATTGACCGAACCATGTAAATTCTGGTGTTCCTTTTATAATTGCTTTATTGTCTTATTTATTATTTGGTGGCTACAATAATTTTGGTATAGTAGTTGTGACTCATTCACACTACATACATTTGGCTTCCGCAAAAAAATATACCTCTCACCTGCAAACCCAACATGCATGGAAATGGATACATGATTGAAAATGTATCGCGCAAATATCATTTTTAATCCGTGACCAAAATTCTTTATATTTATTAGCTGCGAAAGTATATAGATTTGTATATATAATTAAAAAAAAAAATGCATGCATATATATAGCAACAACAATAACAAATGCCCAGTAAAATTTCACAAGTGCGATCTGGAGAGGATAGTGTATATGCAGACCTTACCCTATCCCGAATGAGTAGAGAGGCTATTTCCAAAAGACCAACAACAATAACAACAACAACCCAGTATATTCCCACAAACAGAAAAAACAAGAAGAGAAGGGAAGAGACAATATATTAGTACCATCAAACAGAAACCAAAGTAATAATATTAGCATCGTATATATACAAATACGTATTTATTTATTTTTTCTATTATTATTTTTACCACGACAACTATACAATGTCATTTTTTTAAAGGTATTCGCACTAAAGGACTGTTTGGTTCTAGGTGGAATATCCAGGGATTAACAGTCACAAGATTGTTATTGCACCTCCAATATGAGATAGTTAATACCAAATTCTTTTGGTGTAGAATTTATAGCGGTATTAGCCAATACCCATAACTAAACATGAAATAAATTCAAACTCAAATTCTATTCTGAATGCTAATACCGATAACCAAAAAACTGTAAATGTTTAGGCAGATCATAAAAAGAAATTACTTAATAATTATTATCTCTCGAATTTGAACCTTAGTCTCTGTCTTTCACTTGTTGAAATATTGAAATTATTCCCATTTTTTATTCTAACATTTTCTTTGATATCTAGCACCGGTTAAAAGATAATCTCAAATCTCACCTTCTATTTCTGTAACACTTAATGTGCTAGGTTTCTTTATTACCCTAGCCATAATTTCATTTTGAACTGATTAACTTCCCTATTGAAAATGACTATGTTGCTTCCTTTAGGAGTGACAGTGAAAAGGAAAAAAGCTATCATTGTTCTTTGAATTCTACCATTAAGGTTAAGTAGTAATTAATGTTATGATTGCAAAGTCCTAATGACAATTAGCGCAAGCTGACTTTGCACTCTTTTATGTGGAAAATTCGTATTCCAAGTGGACTTATCACCTTAGAGATTAAATCCCATTAGAGGAAAAATTACTTGCGTGTCATATCCATAATCCTTGATTATTATCCGTAATCGTGATTTTTCATATTATTACGCAAAGCATGCAAGCACACACATAATATAGACAAATAACTATAGTACACGAGGACGGCCAAAAATGTCCATTAAAAAAGCAGAACAATAATATTTGTTTTTAAAGCACGAATAGAAGGGATCGGATCTAATTATTTATCCATAAGATAGCTTGTTTAATCCACTAATTAAAAACATAATTGCTTACATTTCAAATGGTTTTGTACACAAAAGACTAATACACAATATCACTAATCTCTACAATATTATTCATATGTGACTATACATATATTCCTTCAAAAGTACATGGTGGTTATTACAAACATCAAATTGAAGTGAAAATGACCAAATTACCCTAATTTCTAATTACATCATATGAAGTATAAGGTAATGCAAAATATCCTATACAAAGAGTTGCATGGCTAGCAGTAAAAAGTATATATATCTACCAGGAAATGGTCCTTATTCTCATGAGATTCTTTACCCTCTCATCTTCAATTTCCTGTCCAAATTTATCTTAATATTTGAGGTTGTATATGAACTATATAGGAATTGAATTATGTGGTCTAATATTGAAAGGAAAAAAAAGGTCTTGATCTTCATAGGAAAATTAAGGTTTTTTTAGGGTTATTCAATTTGGAAATCAAGAAAAGGGAAAGGTGAAACATCCTTCATTAATTCCTCCAAGTCCCACTCCCCCACTTTTAGATCATCTCCTTCCCAGTAATTCCCTATTCCTCCAAAATTCTCTACTTTGATATTACTACTACTATTCGTGAAATGGCTATTATTCAAGTTGGTCATAGTGTTACTAGGGTTATTGTTTTGGTTACTCCTTTCAACTATATTCCCAAATTCAACATTTTGATATTCAATACTTACACTCTCAAATGGTGGAACATATATGTCTCCTTCAATATTTCCAAGATTTCCTCCAAATATCCCATGATTATTCCCATAAAAAAGACTTCCATTAGTCACATTCCCTCCTTGTGACATGCATGGTTGTGTAGTCAAGTATGAAGGTGCACCAAATCTACTAGGCATGTTCATTAGACTGTGCTCGAGCGTGGGCAAAGGATCAATAATGGTGTTTAGAGCCATCGAGGAGGAAGAAGACGACGTTGAGTCCATGTACATGGCCATTAGTTTATGCTTTTCCATTGACATGAAACCTTGATTGACTCCCATGTTGAGTTCTTTGCAGGGCTCTGAGGATGAATCACTTGCATTTGGTGATGGTGTAGAGGAAGATGATGAGTTCTTTAGCCTTTTTTTCAATGTCGAATTCCAGAAATTCTTGATTTCATTATCAGTACGTCCAGGCAAACGTCCAGCTATTTGTGACCATCTTTGAAATAGAGAGAAGTAAATAGGAGTCAATATATAGGTCAAATTATGTAAAAGTTAAAGCGAGACATACAACAATAATACAAACTCAGTATATTCTCATAAGTGAGGGTCTTGAGATAGTGTATACGTCAAACTTACCTTTACCTAGTGAAAGTAGAGAGGTTGGTTAGGATGCATGTAGTTTAATTTTATGATTTGTTTGGATATGTTAGTCTTAAGGAAATTGTAAAATGTCAAGGGGAGCAACTTTAACTCTAAGGCCAAGATGTTAAAACACTTGATCAATATTTATTAAAATCCGACTATAATCAGCCCTTTTGACTAATAAGAACTAAGTGCTCTTAATTATGTGAAACCACCTAAATGAGAACAGCGCACATGCATGTTTTATAATTATATTTCTTGTTTGTTAATATTATTAGGATTTAGGATTTAACTTATATATAAAATATAATAAAAAAAATACTTCCCTCCGCTAAATTTCTTAGCTAAAAATTGAAAAAGATATGCCATCAACTTCTATAGTCACCAATTAAGTTCTTATCATACAGTATAACAAACATATATGAAGAAATCTATGATTCTACCTATCTTCTCTTATTTAAATCCACAAAATTTTATAATATATAAAATACCCTCCTATTAAATGACCAGTTGGCAAGATGTCTATTTTCTTCTTCGCTTCTTTCCTCTTCCAATTAGACAAAATCTCAAATATATATTTATCAGAAAAATATAGAGAAAGATTCATTCTAATATTAATTAGTAACAACAGATTCTTGAAAAGAAATGTGAACTCCATTAATTGTAAGCAAGTAATTCTAACTACAAAACTCAAACGTTAGGAATTATCCAGTGGTAGACCTAATTGTGTGTTTAATTACAAATAAATTATATTAGGCGCGCAGAATAATTTGTTAACCCATTGAAAACGTATAACTAAAGATATGCATGTCTATAAATCATATTATTAAGCTGTTGAAGTCGATAACATCATGATTAGCTTTATCATGTAGTCATTGAAGATTATCTGGATTTCACTGTGTTGTCCCCTTAATATTACGTCTATATATTCCTTCTTCCCACCAACCACTCCGCCAAACCCTAGTCATGAACAATTACCAAAACGATATAACTTATAGTATATATAATTTCAATGTTATGAGTGTATGTTAACTTGTCGTAATAAATTAGTTACCTTATATTTTTTCGTTATTATGAACGGTTTTATGTAGTCATCATTTATAGATGACATGACTTTTTAATTATCAATGTTTAGATATTAAACTATTGCGAAATAAATTTCTTTATGCGTTAATAGTATTTGTATGGTAGGAATTTTGTTCCTTATTCACCTTTCTTTTATCGAAATTATTGTCATGCAGACTAGTAGTTTTCAAAAGACGTGGACGCTAATCTTCAATCCTATTAACTCAAAATACGTTTATATTATATTCTAAAAAATTTCAAAGTATTCAGGTTTTCTTCCTAAAATAAAATTAAAAAAATAAACCTTAAGAATTATTCTCCCTTAATCCAACCCCCTCACGCCACAAACACACACACGCAGAAAACCAAAAGAAATAAACTGAAAAGAAGGAATAGGGAAACTTAATCTAATACTATTTATGTTTAGTTTCCTGTATGTTTATTCTCCGGTCAAAACTTGTGAGAAAACGACCGCAGTTTCCGTCGTATTCCAGGTAAAAATTGATGCATTCTCATGCATAAATTAATAATATCTCTTGCTTAGTAGACTGATGAAATTTTCGAAAGTTTTTACAATTTATATTCACTGAAAGTATAAAAAATCTTTACTACTCCTATCAGTAAATTCCGAACCTGTAGTAGCAAATAACTTACCTTATTTTTTAGATTACTAGTGTCACTGTGTATGGACGATTAGCTAAAATACTTCTCAATTCTAGGGGGTCTAATAGTAGTACAATCAAAACTCTCTATAACAACCTCTTTTGCTTCCATACTTTTTGGTTGCTATAGTAAAGTATTATTATCGAGGGCATATATTATACTAACATAACATAAATATAAATCCCGAAAAAACTTAACTTTTATAGTGAATCTGTTTATAAAAATACTATTATAAAAAGGTCTCTAAGGTATGAAAATTTGTTTGACACTTAAAATGTGTATAAAAGTTAAACTCGTCCAAAATACCAGTGAACTACATGCACCAATACATCACATGAACACATACAGAGAGACAAAAAGAGAAAAAGAAGAGAGAGAGAGATATATATATACCTGTTACCAAGAAGGGAATGTAAATGGATAACAAGTTCTTCTTCTTGAGGTGAAAATGCACCTCTTTTAAGATCAGGCCTTAAATAATTAATCCACCTAAGCCTACAACTCTTCCCACACCTTTGTAATCCAGCATTTCTTGCTACATCACTCCAACACCCTTGTCCATTTGTCAACATATAATGCATCAGCTTCTCATCTTCCTCTGGTGACCACAACCCTTTTCTCAACTTCACGTTCGTGTTGTTATTGTTATTGTTGTTGTTGTTATTACTGTTCGTTCCGTTCTTGCCTGAGGAGGAAGAGGAGAACTCAGGCTTTCTCATTGTATGAATTCTTTGTTTTGTATTCAGACACTCTTTTTCCTGTCTCCCCAACTGTTTTGATGTAAAAAGAAGTCACAACTTTATATTGATGATCACCATATATCAACCTCAAAAACCTTTTTTAAAAATAAAAAAATAAATAGATAAAAAAGTAGAGAGAGAGTGAAACTTCCATGGAATGAAAATCATAATCATGATGATAGTGATGGTTGTGGGGTTTTGCTTAAAAATGGGGAATCAAGAAATGACAGGGTATAAGGTATAAAACATGCACTGGGGTGGGAGATGAGACGCGGATTCAATATTTAAATTTGACGACTTTTAGATTTATATTATGTCACATATTTACCACTGAATCTATTGTATATTTTACATTTATGATATTAGAACTTTTATTAAATATATATTTTATGCTTGATATAAAAGAATATTAGATTCAGCTAAATCCGTTTTGACGCCTCAAGGGTGTGGGGGGAGGGGTAGGGTTGTGTTGGTTGATAAGTCTAGGTAAAAACGGTTTGGAAAAGGATAGATGGTCTTCTTGTCTTTGACTCCATATCTTGTCTTTTTCCTCTATGTATATTTCTTCACTAGTAAGTTAATGATTAAAAGTTGAAAGGGTACTAAAATATGTATATACACTATGAATAATATTGGTATATCTTTGATATAACTCTATAAGTGCATGAAATTAAAATGGAAAGTTTGTTTTGTAACCAAGTCTAATATTATTATGATATATATTTGCTTCCACTTCACATAATCTACCCCACCCCCCTGCCGACAGAGCCCCACCCAATAACCCAAAATTCCAAAAACCACAAAATATAAATCCACACGTGTACATAAAGATAACAAAAAATATGATTATTTTTTTTATAAAAGCAAGCAGGATGATGATTTTGAATGTGGTGAAATTTTCAAGAATTCAAATCATCATATATAATACATATGATCTTTGAATGGAAATTAATCATCCACCAACATTTTTCCATTTGTAAAATGACACACTCTATTACTTTATTTAAAATACTAATACAATGAAGTATTAATTGTCTCAAGAAATATGGAATATTATTTTTTAAGGGACTGATGTTCTTAGCATTTTCTTGAATATCTTTCGAGGGACTTATATTTTTAGTATCTTCTTGAACATCTTTCAAGGGACTGATATTTTTAGCATGTATGATATTTTTATATTTTCAAATACAAATTTGAAAGATAATCCAATAACTGCTCAAATTACCATGCAAAACTGAAATAAAACAATTGAATTGATTTTTATTTTTGTTTTATTGGATAGAATATGACATCCTTATGCTACAGTTTTAACCCCCACCATTTTGATTTCAGTTTTTTTAATTATCAAGGTTATGGTGGAATTGTATGTGCTGTTTATTTCTTAACCAGAAGCCGAGTTTGAGTCCTTGACAGAACGGCCAACCACTTGCTATTTTGTAGGAGATGAAATTCAAAAAATCATTATTAACGTGTACTACATTGGTCCGAGTGTGTAATAGGCCATTCGAGAAGAAATTAAATCAATAGATTAAACGGTACAATAGAGAGCCAGTGTCGATGAACCCGGTACTTTAATTTCGATGCGGCCCATGAATATAACAGTAAAAGTTAACTAAAATGGCAAGAAATAATATATATGAACCCATAACTTTAAGAATATAATAAGTTTGGACCCATAGAACAAATAACAACTACCCAGTATATTCCCACAAGGTGGGGTCTGAGGAGGGTAATATGTAGGCAGGCCTTACCCCTACCCGAAAGGGCGGGGAGGCTGTTTCCAATCAACCCTTGGCTCAGAGAAGGAAAGGGAAAACAACAAAAACAAAAACAAAAGAGCATTAATAATTCCGGCAGAAACCGCGTAAGTAGTTATCTAAACATAAGAATTATACAGAAAATGGCATGCAATATCAAACAGTAACTACCATAAACAACTACCATAAGGGGGATACAATTCAATGAACAAATCATCTATGAGTCTCCGTGACAAGCCTCACCCAACCCCGTGAAAGGAGTACGAAAAATTCCAGGAGCCCCTATCCAACAATCCTGATACCAGACCTCCAGACTTTTCTATCAAGGGCCATGTCCTCGGAAATCCGCATTCTAGCTATGGCATGCCTAATCACCACTCCCCAATACCTCTTAGGCCTCTCTCTGCCTCGCCTCACGCCGACCACCGTCAGTCGCTCACAACTTCTCACCGGGATATCAGGACTTCTCCCCCGCACATGCCCGAACCACCTGAGCCTCACTTCACACATCTTCTCATCCATCGGGGCCACCCCCACCTTCTCCCGAATAACTTCATTCTTAATCTTATCTAACCTGGTGAGTCTGCACATCCACCTGAGCATCCTCATCTACGCAACCCACCTAAGCATCCTCATCTCCGCAACCTTCATTCTCTGAACATGAGAGTACTTTACCGGCCATCACTCCGCCCCATACAACATGGTAGGTCTAACCACACCTCTATAAAATTTCCTCTTGAGTTTCAGTGGCACTTTCTTGTCACACAGGACTCCTGATGCAAGCATCCACTTCGACCACCCCACTCATATACGATGAGTGACATCCCCGTCAATCTCTCCGCCCCCCTGAATCACCAACCCAGGATATCTGAAACTGTCCCTCTTGGCGATGACCTGAGATCCAATCTTCACGTCCCAGCCTACTTCGCTCGGCTCGGCGCTAAACTTGCATGCCAGGTATTCAATCTTAGATCTGCTTATTTTAAAACCCTTTTAATTGAGAGTCTGTCTCCATACCTCTAGCCTCTCATTCACACCGACCCTCGTCTCGTCTATAAATACTATGTCATGAGCAAATAGCATGCACCAAGGCACATCCCCAAAACATAAATTTTAAATCGCCCTTTGTGTGAGCCACCTTTATTAGAGATCGTTTTATTCTTCAAAATGAAACTTCTCAGTGAATTTGAATTAATCGGCCCGAAGAAAGATTAGGGAAAAAAGAAAAGATTTCGGTCATTTTCTTCATTCCAAGAGAGGAAAAAGAGGAATGAAGAAAGAAAGTGGACTTTTTGTAGATTTGTGTTCACAATTTGCCAAATCTTGAATGTACACGAAAAGTTTTGAATTGTCACAATGTCATTTGTCTTTCTTTGAAAATCCATATATATAACATTATTGTATTTTCGTCAAAAATGGACTTAAAAGCAGCATTATTTACTTTAGCTTCTTTTTCCTCATTTATTTTTAATACTATTATTTAAATCTATTAAAAAAATCATTCATGTGTTTCACTTTTTATTTATGGGCCCTCTGAGCTTGCTATTGCTTTCCGACACGTTGCAATGATTATTATGTTAAATTAAACAAACGTTATTAGTTGTACTAATACCAATAATAATTAAAAACTCCTTTGCTTATGCATAAAAAAAGAGTAGATAAATTGTGGTTTACGTAAGCGTGATAATATTATGTAAGACGAGAGAGAACCTCATGAGGAAAACAAGAAAGAAATTTTCCAACTAATTATCAACTGTTTAGACCCCACAAATTCACTTTTTGTTTGCTTCCTCTTTTAATTTCATAACATATTGGGAGGATGGAAGGAGAAAAATGAAAAAACTATAAAGAAAATAATGGAAAACACCTATTTTCCTAGTCTTGGTTTTACGAGTAAAAATGGAAAATAAATATTAAAGAGTAGAATTCAAATGAATATTTCCATTTTTTAATTTCTAAATGCTAAAATCATAGTGTTAAATATAGTGGGCATTTGCACATAAGAATTGTAAAATTCCAACAAAAAAAAAGTGAAAATTTTTTTCGAGTGAAAATGATATTTGAAAATTAGAGTTGTGTTTGGGCATGAATATGATTTTGCGTTGTTTTGGAAGTTTTGTGAGTGATCTGAGTGAAAATTTTGAAAAATAATTTTTTCGACTTTTTCCAATTTTCATCAAATTCCAAAATGCATCTTCAAGTGAAAGTTGAAAATTTTATGACGAAATGATAATTTCGAAAAGAAAAAAAAAATTCTTATGTCCAAACGGGCTCATAAGTTTGCACATCAATAACTATAGGTGAAATAGGATCTGAGAGGGCAAAAGGTTTATATAATATTTGCTTGAATTTTTTGTAGTGACTGTTGCATTGATAATGCTGGATAGAAATATAATAATTAATAAGAAGAGCTACTAATAATATGGTAAAGATCACGTTTAGGATGCTCTAATGTGAAATGATTTAGATCAAATACTTGAAAAGTGATGTTTGAGTACACTTAACGTATTTTTGTATCTTTTTATTATGTTTATAATTAAACTAGATAAGAAAGTTACAAATTAAAAGAAAGAATTTTTGTTTCTTCTCATGTTGCAGTCTCAAACGGAAATTAGTCACGTTGTAGAAATCAAGTTAATATTGTTATTGGTTTTACATATTCATTTACAATTAAAATTTCTCATAAGGTAATTATAAACAGAATTTTTACTTTTTCTCACTTTTTGTTCCCATCCCAAGGTACGCCACGTAATAACATGCATGAAAATAGGATTCGAAAAGTCTTACAAAGCATTTTCCACTACAAAGTTAGACCTCAATCACATTTCACCTCTCTTTAAATTTTGTCACACCTCTACCCGTACAATCTTTGCAGCTCAAAATCACTACTAGAGATTCAACAAAAACCAATTAACGTCGATCCATTAATTTGCCGGTCAAAAAAAGACTAAAGATTCGATCAACTTTGATCGATTTTTAAAATAAGTTAAAATTAAGATTAAAATGATCGACCGAAATAAATAGGTTAATTCGATCGATAATTTTAAAAAATTGATCGAATTTGATTCGTAATTTTATTTTTTAATAAAATCGATCAATATTGGTCGGTTATTTTCGTATAAAAATATAATTAAAGAGTATATATGAAATAAAAGACAGTCTTAAAACAAAATGTACCAATGATCTAGTCGTAAAATAGTATCCTGCTACAATACAGATCCGTTTAGATTATCAGATGGTGTATTTTTTAAATTTAATAATAGGTGAATATTACTATATTCATGCCATAAATAATCACATTCTTAAGTTGTTTTGATAATATATATGATGACAAAATGCTCTTATTAGTGTTTTTCATGAATTGTAGGTACAAAATGGTTAAGGAATGCTAAGGAGCAATTTTGGAGTCAAAAGTAGAAGAAAAAGTTCTTATATGCACAAATCATGGAAGCCACGCTGGAACAGCCCTGAAGATTCAGAATCACTGTTCTACCGCGGTTCTACCGCGATCGCGGCACAACCGCGGTGGATGAGGTCTGCTGAAAGTTCTGAGATTCAGAACGTTGATTCTACCGTGGTTCTACCGCGACCGCGGCAAAACCGCGGTGAGAGGTGTAACTTGAAGGACTGAAGTGTAAAAACGGGATTTTAATGACCTAAACCCTATATAAAATCTTAGGATTCGCCCAAAGGAGGCAAGCATTGTATTTTTGCAAGGAAACTAGTGTGAGAGAATTCTCTAAACATCTTTCTTATTTTTCTTTTGAATTTTCATCATGAATTTTACTCTAGCTTTTGTTTTCATAGTTATGAGTAGCTAAATTCCTATCTAAGGTTTTGATGGAACCTATTGGTTGATGAACATCAGATTTATGTGAATACAAATTGTTAGTTAATCTCTATTTGTTCAACTTCATTCTTGTTGTAGTTAATTAACAGGATCCTCAATTAGTTGTGCCTATTTAGCGTGCATAACTTGGAAAAGAATGCATATTTCGGTTATTGTTGAACAACACCACTCCTAAATTATTAGAGGGATCTATAATTATAGGTTTAAAAGTGGGATTAGGAATAATAAAACCTTGAGTGTAATCTAAAGTGAATTGTGATAATTATAGCAAGCTAGTGTAACTCGGAAGAGTGCAATAGTAAATTACTGTAATTACTCGGGAGAGATTTACGGTAGGATTATTGTTCATGATTGATAGAGAGATATTGATAAATTTGTATGAGCATAAACAGATGTGATTCTGTCAATAGGGAAAATCATTACCTTAGTCTTTCTCATTCTTGTTTACAACATATTTAGTTATTTTCGAGTTGTTTATTTCTTTGCAAAAGTAGTTGTTAAGAAGCACTCAAAGGGATATTTGAATATTTGGGAATAGGTTAACTCTCTGAGGATTCGACTACGTGTAAAATAATTAGGTTATATTTGATGCGACCACATTGTCCTTTTTATAAGGCATAGTTGGGCGTGATCAAATTTTGGCACCGTTGCCGGGGAGTTAACAGACTTATCAATTGCCACTGACAGAATTACAAGATTCTTATTGTAGTCAGATTTCTCTCTACCCAACTTTTGATTGAAAATCTTGACGCTTGTTGATTGGTTGCTCAGGTGCATGCCTAGAAATTCTACAAGGATTGGAGAATTACTTGAAGGAATTTCAGACCCAGAGCAAACATTCTGGGCATCGAACCGTGCAAACAAACAAAATCAACAATCCCAACAGACACTGAAATTCGACATTGACATGGGAGACGTGAATTATCCCAACCATCAAGATGGGTTAAACGCTAGGGAAGAGGCACCTCCTGTGCCTGAGGGTACACTTTATGATTGGGCACAACCAACTGCTGACAACTTGGCTACTGCCATTGTTGTGCCCGCAATACAAGCTAAATAGTTCCAGATCACAAATAATATGCTACACTTGTTGCAAAACAAGGTACTCTTTTCTAGGACACAAGTTGAAGACCCTCAGCATCATCTGAAAAATTTCCTCTCTATATGCAAAATGCAAAGGCAACCCAATGTGACACCGGAAGCAATCAAGCTATTGTTGTTTCCTTTCTCGATTACAGGAGCTGCACAGGTATGGCTTAACTCACTCCCTATCAACTCTATAGAAACTTGGGATGAGTTAGTCAAACAGTTCCACAAACAAGTTCCACCCGCCCAACAAAATAACTCAACAAATTATGAGGTCGTAAGCTTCAAGGAAAAACCAATGGAGACTCTACATGAGACTTGGGGCAGGTTTAAGGGAATGTTAGTCATGTGTCCTCGCCATGGAATTCCAGAACAGATGTTGGGACACAGATTTTACATGGGGCTGTCTAATAGCAGGAAGAATATTGTTAATGCCTCAGCGGGTGGGGCTTTTCCGAGCAAAGCGTGGAGAAAAGGACAAAATTTGCTGGACAAGATGGCACAAAATTTAGGATGGACAACCAGAAATGCACCTATCACTTTGGTGGTACACTCAGTGCCTCTGGACCCTTCCAATACTATGGCGGAAAACATGGCCACTCTATTGACAAGGATGAGCATCCTCACTAAAAAGGTGGAGGAATCTGAAGTTAAGCAACATTGTGCATATTGTAGACACTACTAATGGGGGCTTATGTAAATCTTGCATTAGCCAACCAATGGGTAATCCATGAAGCGCAGAACATGAACATCATCATCAGCATGAAGACATGAATTTTGTGGCTAACTATGCTGACAGGTAAATTAGAATTGGGGTCAGCATGCTCCACAACAATACAGGCCACCTCAGCCATGATACTATGCAGGAAACATGGGAGGTATGAGACCACCCAACAATATGGCACCATATCCTAAACCACAAGCTTTCAACAATCAGCAGCAAGGGTATCATCCACCTCAACAACAGCATTGGGGTAGACAAGAAAATGGTTTTGGAAGATTAGAAGCTATGATGCAGTAGGTTATCGGGTCCAAACCAAGATCAATAAAAGAGTGGATGCACTTGGTGCAACCATTAAAAATATCGAGGTGAAAGTGGGCCAGATTGTTATGATATTGAACAATCGTCCTCAAGGGACATTACCTGTGGATACTCAAAGAAATGGGGGATTGGTTTGAATAGCCCTATTGACCAGGAGAGTCAGTATTACCGCAGCTTTGACTCTGTTGCAGGTATGAAGTGAGTTCCATACCATGAAAAAGATTTCAATGGGACCAGGAAGACCTGGTTGGTCCGAAAAGACATGGGACTTTTTGGGCGTAAAAGTGCTTCTCTTACGATATTTCGAGCTGGATGAAGTAATCTTCACTGGCACAAGGATCTCCTCACAACAACCTCCACTACGATAGAAACCATCAATGATTTTAAGAAGGCTTCGAGTAGTGCAGGATAGGCTAATCATCAGACTGCTAGAAATAGGAGCAACTAAGAAGAGAAAGGTATAAAAGAATGAAAGGAATGTCTTCGATATGGCTCTTGTAACCCAAAAGATCAAGTCCCAAAGAAGTTGATGGTAGTGAGTCTTAGAAATGGTAGAGATCTTAATGTTGAACAAGAGAGAACTAGAGGTAATTTACAAGCTGAGACACTTATCCAGTACCCATTGAACTGGACGAGTCTACAGGATTGACAGAAGTTACAGTCCAGCCAGCACTTGAAAATAATGATGTGCAACAAGAGACTGAGAATGTAGCTGAACAGGTGGAAGAGCCGGTCATCGAACAAATAGTGGAGAAGGAAAAATCCCAAGTGATTGGGAAGAAGAGGCCTCCAGTCATATTCCCTCAAAGGCTGGCCAAGCACCAAAAGGAAGAGAAATACAAGAAGTTCTTTGAGATGCTTAAGCAAATCTAGGTAAACATTCCATTGATCAAAGCTTTGAAAGAGATGCCTGGGTATGCTAAAATGATGAAAGAATTGATATCGCAGAAGCTTGACTTTCAAGACTTGGCCACAGTGACACTTACTCAGACGCATAATGTAGTGGTATCCAGACCCATAGCTGAAACGTTATCTTATCCATGTAGCTTTACTATTCCTTGCACTATAGGGAACTTCGCATTTACTAAGACATTGTGTGATTTGGGGCTAGTATCAATCGTATGACCTTGGTGATTTATAAGAGGTTGGGCATTGGGAGAGCTAGACCCACTTCAATGTTGCTACAGCTAGCTAACAGGACCGAGAAACGGCCGTTTGGGATCTTAGATGATGTGCTTATTCAGGTGGGGAAGTTTGTGTTTCCCGCTGATTTTGTGATCTTAGACTACAAAGTGGATGAAGAGATTTCTATAATGTTAGAAAGACCTTTCTTGGCCACTGGGAGAGCGTTGATTGATTGTGAGACTGGGGAGATCAAGATGAGGCTAAATGATGAAGAAATCATAACCAATGTGCCACAATCTATGAGGCGCCCAAGTGAGTTCGCAAATTGCTCCCTTATTGATGCAGTGGATGTGATAGTGGAGACAGATAATGAGGTGTTGACAGTTGAGGATCCCCTAAAAGCATGCTTAATGAACTTATAGGAAGTAAATGGGGAAAGTTTGGCGGAATGGGTGTTAACACTGGAAGGTAGGGGGTCTTGGGATAGAAATCTTGAGTTTGAACCACTACATCTAGAAAAGAGAGAGACCCCTCCAGAAAAACCATCCATTGAGGAACCACCCAAGCTGGAACTCAAGCCATTACCAGCTTACCTTAGGTATGAATTTTTGGGCCGTAACTCCATTTTACTTGTTATTATCTCTTCTGATTTGCTAGATGTGCAGGCTCAACAACTTATACAGGCACTCAAGGAGTGGAAAACTGCCATTGGTTGGACCATGGCAGACATTAAGGGGATCAGCCCCACTTATTGCATGCATAAGATTCTACTGGAAGAGGGACACAAACCTTCCAAGGAACATCAGAGAAGGCTGAATCCAAACTTGAAAGAAGTGGTGAAGAAGGAGGTAATAAAGTGCTTGGTTAACCCAGTTCAATGTGTACCAAAAACGGGTGGCCTGACGGTGGTGAAGAATGAGAACAATGAGTAATTTCAATAACAACTGTCACCGGCTGGAGGATTTGCATGGACTACAGGAAATTGATTCTTTCCACCCGTAAAGACCACTTCCCACTTCCCTTCATTGATCAAATGCTTGATAGGTTGGCAGGGGGTCACATTTTTGTTTCCTAGATGCATACTCAAGGTACAATTAGATCTCCGTTGCCCCTGAGGATAGAGAAAAGATCTCCTTCACATGCCCATATAGTATTTATGCCTTTCGTAGGATGCCATTTGGCCTATGCAATGCACCTTCCATATTCCAAAGGTGCGTGATGGCCATATTTACTGACATGGTGGAGGATATTATGGAGGTTTTCATGGATAACTTCTCAGTGGTAGGGAATTCGTTTGAGGAATGCCTAGTCAATTTGACGCGCATGCTGAAACAGTGCATCGAGACTAACTTAGTTGTGAATTGGGAAAAGTGCCATTTCATGGTACAAGAAGGAATAATCTTGGGGCACCGGGTGTCAAGCAAAGGGATAGAAGTTGATCGAGCAAAATTTGATGTCATTGCAAAGCTGCCTCCACCAACATCAGTCACAGCCATTAGAAGTTTTCTTGGACATGTCGGTTTCTATCGGAGGTTCATTAAAGACTTCTCCAAAATCGCCAACCCCCTCTGTAAGTTAGTAGAAAAATATCACTCTTTTGTATATTATGATGATTGCAGGATAGCTTTTGAGGAATTGAAGAAGAGGCTGGTCACAACACCAATCATTGTTGCCCCCAACTGGGAGCAACCATTTGAACTTATGTTTGATGATAGTGACTATGAGGTGGGGGCAGTGCTGGGCCAGCAGAAGGACAAATTGATGCATCCAATCTACTATGCTAGTAGAACATTGAGCGAAGCCCAACTAAATTACACAGTGACAGAAAAGGAGATGCTTGCTGTAGTGTTTTCTTTTGACAAGTTCAGGTCCTATCTGATAGGATCTAAAGTAATCATATACACTGACCATGCAACACTTAGATATTTAATTGAAAAGAAGGACTCTAAGCCGCGCCTGATTCCTTGGGTGCTGCTACTACAAGAGTTCGATCTTGAAATTCATGACCACCAGGGCACTAAAAATCAAGTTGCGGATCATTTATCACGACTTGAAGGAGCTGAAAATGTTATAAAAAGTGAAGAAATCCTGGAAACCTTTCCAGACGAGCAGTTGCTCGTTACCACTCTTCTTGAAGCGCCATGGTATGCAGATTATGCTAATTACCTTGATAGTGGTATTGTTCCTCACGACCTTTCATCGGTCCAGAGGAAAAGATGCTTTCGTGAAAGCCAACTATACTATTAGGAAGAACCTTACTTGATTAGAATTTTCCTTGATAACATGATCCGGAGATGCATCCCCGAGATCGAGCAATCTTCTGTTTTGCAGGCTTGTCACGCTTTGGCATATGATGGCCATTTCGGAGGAGTTCGGACAACAGCTAAGGTGCTTGAGGCTGGATTTTTCTGGCCAACAGTATTTAAAGATGCGCACATGTGGGTAAAAGGGTGTAATGAATGTCAACGCACCGGGAACATATCTCGGTGTCACGAGATGCCAATGAACCCAATACAGGAGGTGGAAGTATTTGATATCTGGGGGATAGACTTCATGGGTCCCTTCGTCAGCTCCTATGGTAATAATTATATTCTCGTTGCTATAGATTATGTGTCCAAATAGGTGGAAGTTGTAGCATTACCCACCAATGATGCTAAGGTGGTGGTTGGGTTTCTCAAGAAAAACATATTCACTCTCTTCCGGACACTGCGCGCAATCATAAGCGATGGAGGCACTCACTTTTGTAATCGGGCCTTTGAAAAATTATTGGTGAAATATGATGTGCGACACAAGGTGGCTACACCATACTACCCGCAAACCAGTGGACAAGTTGAAGTGTCCAACAGAGAAATTAAGAGCGTATTGGAAAAAACAGTAAATGCCACGAGGACCGACTGGTCAAGGAATCTTGATGATGCGCTATGGGCTTATAGGACAGCTTTCAAGACACCAATCGGCATGTCACCATACAAGTTGGTGTTTGGGAAGGCTTGTCACTTACCGATTGAATTGGAACATAAGCATGGTGGGCACTAAAACAACTAAATCTTAACTTGGAAGATGCGGGCACAACAAGAGTCACTGAATTACATGAGCTAGAAGAGTTCCGATATTTGGCTTTCGAAAGCATGAGGTTATATAAGGAAAGGATGAAGCGGCTGTATGACCAAAACATCATGGACCGAAACTTCAAGTCCGGGGATAGGGTATTACTTTATAAGTCAAGTCTACGATTGTTCCCGGGTAAACTGAAATCAAGGTGGTCTGGACTATTTAGTATGGTTGAAGTATTCCCGTCTGGAGCAGTGAAAGTTGGTACTGAAGATGACTCTCACACATTTAGAGTCAATGGTCAGCGGTTAAAATTGTACATGGGCATGGACGAGTCCAAGGAGAAATCTGAGTTGTATTTGAATGATCCACAAAGGTCGAGCGAGCCTTAAATGAGCTAAGTTGAGTCGTGCCGCGATGTTAAATCAGGCGCTACGTGGGAGGAAACCCATGAAATTATTGTAATTGTAACTCTTATAGTTTAGAGTATAAAAAAAAGAGCTGTTGCCAGGCGTAAGAATCAGAGGAGGCTATCTACCACGGTTCCACCGCGACCGCGGTGAAACTACGGACAAATGCCCTCCCTGAAACTCACTCGCGGTAAAACCGCAGTAGACTGTGACGGCTTCACCGCGGTCAAATTCCCTCTCTGAAACTCACTACTCGCGGTTCTACCGCGATCGCGGTAGAACCGCGGTAGACCGCGACGGGCCCATGAAAGTTTGCAAAATAATTTTTTATTTATTTTAACCCTCCCCCATAACGTAACCTAAAATAAACCTTCCCCCTTCCTTCTACCCCTCCACCCCCCCCCACACACACTCTCATATTCTCCCCCTTCTCTCTAAAACTCCCCCACTACTCTCTCTTTTTCTTCCTCCTTCACTTCCCCCACAATCCTCCTCCATCACCAACTTCAATCTTCTCTCTTCAAGTAAGTATTTCTCTCTCCCCTCTATTTCTTTTAGTTTAGGTAGTATAACTTAGTCTAATTTGTAGTTTTTAGTTAAACCCTATATAGGCTTAGTGTAAAACATAAAGTTTTGCCCTATTTTGAAATTGTAATTATTATATATGTTGTTTTTGATATTATTGGTGCTAGAATTGGTTGGGTCTCCAAAATTGTTTAATTGTGATGTTAATTTGGTAGTGTGGAGACCCACGATTATGTTTTTGTGTTGTAATGAGAAGTTTGAGCCATGGTTGTAATAAGTGTGGGATATTTTGTGCCCAATTGTGGTGTAGTTTGTTGTAATTGTGGAGGTTATGCATAATTGTGTGGGTTGTGTTGTCATGGGTGAATGATGCGTATATGATGGTGGCTATATAGAATAAGATCAACATTGAAAAGAGTAAGTGTGGGGTGAATTATGCCGGAAGTGGTGGAAAAGTAAAAAATAATTGTGGGAGTGTAGTAGTCATGGTATGATTGCATTGAAGGAGTCTATTTGTAGTCATCGCGTGGTGAAGTCTGAGTAACCATCCGAGTGGCTATTGTTATGAACATATTTTTTAAATAATGTTCTTCTTATGTGCAGGACTATGGCACCTAAACGATCGCGACAAGCACCTGGGCCATCTAGGTGACCAACCTATGATGAGTTCCGATTTACTTCGGAAGTGACTGAGGATAATTTTCATGCCAAAGCCACTAAGGCCTTTCTGCAAGAAATTTCGATTGATCGGATGGCTCTTCGTGCTGAGAAACCAGATATGTATGAGGAGATAAGGCACCGGGATATGGAGTTCTTGTTCCAGGACCCAACCTCTGTCAATAAAATGTTAGTGTGTGAGTAATATGCTAATGCTACCTTCCACATGGCTAGGGAGGTGTTTGTTCGGGGCAAGTAGGTCTATGCCAAGGTGACCAGCATTCGGCAGGTGTATTTCCCATATTCAGTAGTGACATGAACTACTACTACGATAAGCCAGGTGTCACTTGGGAGATTATGATTGAGGCCTTGTGCGTAGGTGGGCGCCTTCTATGGATAAAGGACCAAATAACACTCAACTCTACCTCCTTCACGCACTTGGCCAAATGTTGGCTTACTATGATTTGCAACAGGTTCCTCCCTTCAAGTAACAAAACGGATGTCAACTTCAATAGGGCGGTATTAACTTGGTGTTTTGTCACCCAAAAGGAGTTTGATGCCGCCAGGATAATCAGTGATGAGATGATACTTAGGGTCCCTCTGAAGTCAAAGGGATTCTATTTCCCTTCTTTGGTCACTACACTCTGCTTAATACCTCATACACTCACCTTATCAACTGATGGCGATTTGCCACAAAAAGGCCTCAAGTATTCGGGTGGGATGAGGTACCAGCGACCCAATAGCCATTAATGATGAAGATGATGACCCTGTCCCGGTTACCCAGTCCAAGAGGTCCACAGAGAGTGCGGGTCCGTCTAGGCGCACACATTCTAGGGTTAGCCTTTCACGATCACAGTCCATGAGACCTATGCTACGGTCTTTGGAAGAAGAAGTGGCGGATCTCTGCTCTTTAGTGGATGGCTTGCACACACGCATGGATGCGATGTCCCTGCGACAGTCGAGGTCGGAGAGCCGATTTATGGCTTGGTTTAGAGCATTGGGGCGAGCATGCCACGTCAACCCCGACATTGTCTCCGACTCTGAATTAGTCTCACGGAAGTCTTCTTACCCTTCTATGCTTTATTTTGTTTATATGACATGGGGACATGCCATGACTTTAAGTGTGGGGTGGGAGACTTACTCTATTTTTATGTTGTAGATTGTATAATTGTGTATAATATAATTTGGTATGTATATATTAGAGTAAGTAGTTTAATATTGGCTGACTTGGCCCGACGACGGATACTTGTTGACGGGTTTCTTGAGGGTCAAAGCTGGAATAAAAAAACCCAAAAACAAAAATAGAGGACTCTTCCTGATGACGGACTACTTGGACAGTACTCTTGAGGGAATTAGACCATGTAAATTTTTATTTTTTATTTTTATTTTTCTTAGGTAGTGTATTATATCCCCCTTGGTTTTTCTTTTGACCACGATTCTTTTCCAAGAGTTTCTCTTGAACCGGGTTAGGTAGATTTTTTTGTTGTTCTAGTTTTAGGTTTAGATGGGTGAAGGTTAATACGTAACCCTGAATATGCACACTTGCAATAGCTAAAAGGAACTTGAGCGTGTATCATCTAATCTTGATTGTAGATTCTAAGATATGCCTTAAGTTTGCACAATTTGGCTTGCTTGAACACTTGTATGACTTTGTTGATGAACTAATTCGTAATGAGTTACATGCTAAGTATGTGTGAGTTTTTTACTTGCATAATGTGTTTACATATGATACCTAGAACTTGCCCTGTGTGTTTGCAAAGCGAAATAGAAGTCTTTTGGTTCTAGAGATGATATAGGAATTTCTTTGTGCAACCCCATAACAAAAACTGTGAATCCACCTGTACATAATATTATAGTTAACCCCTTTGAGCCTTAAGCCTGTTCTTTGATAACCCTATAATATTCAAAATATCTATGTTGAATAAATACATTGTTGAACCTTACCTCCTAAAAGCACTTGAATTATTAATGAATATGCAAAAATAAAAGTGTAGGGTTAGGGAGTAATGAAAAAGGGGAATCAAGAATAAATGGTAGAATTGGTGAACTGCATTTGTATAGTAAATGTTCTAAAAAATATAGAGATGAAGCCAGTTGCACCTAAAAAAAGAGTGGGGATTACAAGTAAATCAAAATGTAGAAGAATAGTTAGGATGAGCATAAGGGTGAGACAAAAAAGAAGTTTGGTATTAAAAAGTGCTTAGGGAGGTTAGCCACTATATCAAAAAGTATCTTACCCGTCCCGTAGCCTACATTAAAATCTTTAAATACCTCTTGATCTTTGACTGAATGGATCGATTAGTAGAGTAGTACACTAGGGGCAAGCTTATGGTGTGTATGTATGGCATGTGAATGCTCTTTGTTGAGAGTGAGTGAATTCTTCTATATATAGTTCCTTGTTGTAAATTTCATGTGTGTAAAACTTCTCTCAGATTTTGTATTGTGAGGTCATGTAACTCAGGAGGAAGAAGTAAGTCTTCAAGTCTGTTAGAGTAATTAGAGTAAGCAATAATGTGTCTTGGCATGAGAGTCTGCATTTGAGTAAGGATTGTGCACTGCTTAAGTTAATCATGGATTGTAGCTTGTGTGATATATTTTGGGGAAAGACATTGAGAATGCCTAAAAGTGTGATTAAATTTGCTCGAGGACGAGCAAAGGTTTAAGTGTGGGGTGTTGATAATATGTGAATTTTACTATATTCATGCCCTAAATAATCATATTATTACGCTGTTTTGATAATATATATGATGGCAAAATGCTCTTATTAGTATTTTTCCTAAATTGTAGGTACAAAATGGTTAAGGAAGGCTAAAGAGCTATTTTGAAGTCAAAAGTAGAAGAAAAAGGCCATATATGCAAAAATCATGGAAGCCACGCTGGAACAACCCTGAAGATTCAGAATTATTGTTCTACCACGGTTTTACCCCGATCGCGGCAGAACCGTAGTGGATGAGGTCTGCTGAAAGTTCTGAGATTCAGAGAGTTGATTCTGTCGTGGTTCTACCGCGATCACGGCAGAACAACGGTGCGAGGCATAAACTTGAAGGACTGAAGTGTAAAAACGGGATTTAAATGACCTAAACCTTATATTAAACCTTAGAATTCGCCCAAAGGAGGCAAGCATTGTATTTTTGAGTACTTTTGCAAGGAAACTAGTGTGAGAGAATTCTCTAAACATCTTTCTTATTTTTCTTTTGAATTTTCATCATGAATTCTATTCTAGCTTTTGTTTTCATAGTTATGAGTAGCTAAATTCCTATCTAAGGTTTTGATGGGACCTATTGGTTGATGAACTTCTGATTTATGTGAATACAAATTGTTGGTTAATCTCTATTTGTTCAACTTCGTTCTTGTTGTAGTTAAATGACAGGATCCTCATTTAGTTGTGCCTATTTAGTGTACATAACTTGGAAAAGAATGCATATTTAAGTTATTGTTGAACAAAACCACTCCTAGATTATTAGAGGGATCTATAATTGCGGGTTTAATGGTGGGATTAGGAATAACGAAACCTTGGGTGTAAGCTAAAGTGAATTGTGATATTTAAAGCAAGCTAGTGTAACTCGGAATAGTGCAATAGTAAATTATTGTGATTACTCGGGAGAAATTTACTGTAGGATTATTGTTCATGATTGATAGAGAGATATTGATAAATTTGCATGAGCATAAAAAGAAGGGATTCCATCAATAGGGAAAATCATTACCTTAGTCTTTCTCATTCTTGTTTACAACATATTTAGTTATTTTTCAATTGTTTAGTTCTTTGCAAAAGTAGTTATTAAGAAGCACTCAAAAGCATATTTGAATATTTGGGAAGCTGATTCGGAAGATTATTGGGTTTTGAAGATCGTAGTTGATAGGTTAACTCTCCGAGGATTCGACCCCGTGTGAAATACTTGGGTTATATTTGTTGAGACCGCATTGTCCTTTTTATAAGGCATAGTTGGGCCTGATCAAAATTGCATAATTAAAACACCGACCAACTTTGGTTAATTTTTTTGGTAATTATTTTGAATTTAATTGACCGACTAAAGTTAGTCGGTATATCCTTCCGACCTTCAAAATACCGACCACACGTAATAGTCGTGTTATGGATAGTTATCGGTCATTACCGGCCTACTTTGATCGATTATTTTAAATAATTTTTTCTGAATTTCTAGTCGTGAATGACCTCAAGTTCTTGATTTTTTGTCGATTTAATAGTTAAACTTTACAATACGAACATCAGTATGTATTTTGGGCATGCATAATCGGTACTTTATCACGAGAAACAACCAAAAAAATAACAAAATAAAATAAAAATAGATCAATATCTTATGTCCGTTCTATTTTTGTAACAGATGACCATAATACTATTAAAAATTTGTTAGACTAAAGATATGAACTTTAGTTATCTTACCAACACGACATTTAAAATCTAATTTGCTAAAAACTAAATATTGGGGATCGTCGGTACAGCAATTGAAATCTAATTTTTAGGGGATAACTAAGGTGCACTCATCCCAAATCTAACTTACAAATTGAGGAAAAAATTCCAGCATAATGTTGAGATTTTATAATGTGTTGAAGTTTTTAATATAATATGCTGGAAATTTATAATGGTCAAAGATGTGAGGCAGTAAATTTATATGTAGGAGCTGTATAATCCTGCATATTTTATTGGAACTTTCCTTATTTCACCTAGAGTATTTTTGTTTCTCCACATAAAATAATTTCCAATGACTTTGCAAAACCTAACTATTTTTCGATTACCAGTCCAAAAACTGGCTAGCCCATGCTATTTTCACTCTAAAGAATTTGCCCCGCACCATGCATGATACAATCAGACCTCTCTAATACAACGTCCCAATATAAATAAAAATTAAGTTTTCCCAGAACCAATTGTTATATTATGTAATAATATATGGTTTCTATAATAAAATTTTATTATAACATCCAAATATATTTAGAACAAACAAGATTGTTATATAGAGCTTTGAATGTATAATAAAGAATCGGTGTGACCTAAATATGTCAATAAACACTTGGGCATCCATAGTATAAGTTAATTGCCTTCAGTTCAGGAGTCAAGGCAGCGTTGCGGATCGATGTTGGCATTCAAAATGGAAATAGTTTGGCACTAATTAAGGCAACGATGGCATTAAAAATGGTAAAGTTTGGCACCAATTAAGGCATATCATAGACGATGCTAGTGAGGCATGAACTACCTTTTGTCCAGATGGGCGGAGACAGATTCAAAATTTTAATTTGACGGATCGTTCAATTATTACATTTTAAATTCAAAATCAATCATTTATTAGAGCTTTATTGATTTTCACATATAATTTTATAATCTATATTAAACGTGTTTGGTTACTTATGTCTCCATCCGCCATTGAGGAAGGGAAACGAAAGATATATAGTAACATGTAACTTTCTATTGTACTAGGATATAAGAACTATCTGTTAGCTGTGACACTTCATTTTAATATCGTTCGAATAAAATTAAAAAAATATATCTCCTATTCGTTGGGAAAATTTTTTTTTTCCGTCAATTGTCCTATAAGTAATTTTCGAATTTTTAGCGGTAGAATAATAATCTTGTTTGTAAGAAAAACATTTCGGAATTAAGAAATTTAAAAATATTCAGATCTACACGTGATCATTCAAAAATAGTCATAGTTCCAAAAATCATTAAAATTTAGCCATTTTTCATGTAAAGATAACTCTGAAAGAAATTAGTGTTCAAAAATCTGAAAAATACTCTAGTATATTATATTGGATCCAACAAAGTATATCGGTCCAACATAATATGCTGGAAGTTCATATACACATGTACCGAACTCTAGTATATTATACTGAACCGATCTATGTTAAAGCAAAATAATAGTTATTGTTCAATTACTTTACAAATACGGGCTACTTTTGAATGATCAATTCAAAAACTTGCTAGCCGTGCTATTTTAATTAACATTTCTGGTCGAACCATGCCCGCCAAGGATAGTTACATACAAGGGGCACTCGGCAAAATCTAAGCAAATCATATAATTTTCATATTGTGTTTCAAATGCCATTAATTTATTGTTTTTACAAAAGAAAAAACAAGTGTCATGTGTTCATGTTGAAATATCTAAAGTGATCAACTCAAAATCAAATATTTTGTGACCTTTATGAGTATTAAATTTAGTGGGTGAAATTTAACTTTCAAGTTAAGAAAAACCGAAAATAGCCAAATTTATTTATTTTATTAAGAAATTCCTTAAAACTAATAATATTAGTTTCCATCTTATGCTGGTCATTTAAGTTTTAAACATTTTCCAAGTATGAATAAACTTGAATTGCAACTCTTAATTCGCTGCTACATTTACTTGTCTAATGATTATTGTCGTTGGATCTTTGGTTTGGTGTCATATATATTTCCAAAGTTATTTGTATATTATGTCATATAAACTATAAGAAATGCAATTGCTATATATCGTTTAGTTTTTACATGTTAAATTTATACAGAAACCTTAGAGAGTAATCAAATTACTACTTCTAAATCCTCCCAAAACTTTGAAACCAATATACAAATGGGGTCCAAATAGATTTTCTGAAATTACTTTTCAATATTTTAATAAGCTTCGATAATATCCAGCGGAGTTTACTATGGACGGTTATTTGGGTTAATTTTTCTATATTTTATGTGGAAGCATCAAAACCATCATACCCATGATCCATTTTTGTAGTAATGAATATAGAAAAATATTCTTCTTTCGTAGAAGAAGGGGAGCCTTGGATAACTGATAAAGGTATTGTCATGTGACCAAGAGATCTTGTAGAAATGCAGGCCATGACTGCATACAACAGACCTCCCTGATCCGGTCATTTCCAAACCTCACGCGTAGCGAAATTTAGTGCACCGGACTGTCCTTTTATTCTTCTTTGGTAGAAGTTTCATATCGACTCCTAAGCCACCTTAATGTTTAATATTTACAAAAAGAAACCCCCAAAAAGAGATGAATAAAATAAAATAAAGAAAATAAAAAAGGTGGAGAACACATTGAAGTTACTTCAAAGATGTCAACTTTTTGTATGCTTCCTCTTTACTATTTGTTTTCTCCAAGCTTACTCATTTGGTCCTGTTGATTATATACCACCAAAATAAGCAATCCCTTCCCTTTAAAGTTGCCTAGAACGGGCCAAAGAATATTCAATTTTTACTTATTGAAACCTTGTAATAGAATGAATATGCTATCAATAGAAAGTTGCCTATCAAATAGACCCCAATTGAGAAAGATCTTCACGAAAAATCATTCATGATGCTACATAACTCTAGCTAGCAAAAAAGAAGATAGAGGCAATTTAAAAATGTAATTTGAACAAGTTGTATGCTTTTCTTTTCTGCCTTTTCTTTCTTTTATGTATGTAACAATGCGGCAAAGAACACATTCAAAATTTTTTTTAAACATCTTTGTTCGTTCCGATATTTTTTGGCTGCTATAGTGAAGTAATATTATAGAGAGCAATAAAGACAGAAACTCACAATTTATAAAGTCAAGATCAGCAGAAACATCCACCTGAGCAAGCTCAAAATGGCCATTTTCGGGCAGTTTTGAGTTTAGGAGTCGGAGTTTAAGACTCGGCAAAGGCATCGGCCTATATTATAACATAATATTAAAAATAACTATGAGAAAAACTTGATTTTTATAGTGAATGTCTGTTATATATGAATGTTGTTATAGAGAGGTTTGACTGTACTTGTATTAGAGCTTTTTTTTTTTTTTGGCCCTGTGTGAGGAAAATTCATGTTTTACAAATTTGCAAAACCTAAAAAGCGTGTTCTTCGAGAAAAAGTTGCAGAAATTCGTTGTTTACACTAAACTCTATTAGTGTTGCGTGAATGATAAAATTAAGGTAAGAATATCTACTAATTTAGTATAGTTAAGTGATAACGGCTGATGTAAATACAAGTGTCATGTATAATTGGTAGGCGTATTTGATTGATCTATTTTTGAGGATATAAAGATGCACTCCTCTTTCAACTTACAACTTGCAAAAGAGGATTGAAAATGCAATGATATCATGTACTATGATTGTACATACTCCTAAATTGGTATGAAATCATGTGGCATAAAAAGAATCTCAGCCTTCTAAAAGCTACTATGCCACAATCATGGGTGGAGCGAAAGGAATAGATAGTCTCAATCTCCTACGTCGGAAAATTATATTTTATATGCAAAGGTCAAAGCGTGATTTTGTAAGGCTTATATCCTAAAAGGTCGAATGTGTACCTTAAACATGCTTAGCGCATATAACGCTCGGGCTCACCTTATAGTTCATGAG
>JASVEL010009788.1:0-68717 GCA_032618575.1 Nicotiana noctiflora
AGCATAAAATCGGGGATCGGCACCACCTCTCTGAACTATGTCTCTGGGACGGTCATCTACCGGCTGACCTCTACCACTAGCAGGACGGTCTCTACCTCTATGGTCTCAACCTCCACCTCTACGATCCATACCCCCGCCCCCGACTGGCTGGGTAGGCTGTGGGTCAGCAGGGGCCTGAATCATGGGGCGAGGACCCTGGTGCTGAGTATTTCCCACTGCTCAAGGGCAAAACCTGATAAGGTGACCGGGGTCACCACAATCGTAGACTTCGGCTGATGTGACTGCTGACCCCGACGGCCTGAATGACCCCCACGAACACTCTAAAGAGGCTGAGCACTGATGGGATGCTGATCTGAATACTGCTCACGAAAAACACGATCACCTGAACCACCCTGCGAAGCCTGGAGAGCGGACTGAAAAAGCCTGGATGACTGGCCCTTGTCATAAGAATCCCTTCCTCCAGATAAGGCACCACTAAATCTGCCAGAATGATGAGGCCTCTTGTCTGAAGTATGACTACCTCCCCGAACAAGGGACATCTCAACTACGGGCCGCATTAGCCACCTCCTGAGAAGATATGTCACTCCCAACTCCCACAACCATCTGAAGTCGGATCGGCTGAATTAACCCATCAATAGAACCTCTCCCAATCTGAGGGGAGTATCACAACCGCATGACGTGCCAGATCCACAAACCTCGTCTCGTACTGGGTAACAGTCATGGAACCCTGGTGGAGGCACTCAAATTGCCTCCAAAGTGCCTCCGGCTGAGTAACAGGGAGAAACTTCTCCAAAAATAACTCCGCAAACCGGTCCCATGTCAAAGCTGGGGACCCTGCTGGTCGAGTCAAACAAAAATCTCTCCACCAAGTCTTGGCGTATCCTGCAAGACTGAAAGTGCAAAAACCAACCTCGTTGGATTCCACTATTCCCATAGTCCCGAGAATCTCATGGCAACTGAATAAGAAGTCCTGGGGATCCTCTGATGGGGCACCACCGAAAGTGGTGGTAAAAAGCTTGGAGAACCGATCAAGTCTCCATAGAGCATCAGAAGTCATTGCCGCTCCATCTCTGGCCTGAGCTGTAGTGCCTGTCTGAGTGGCCACTGCTGGCTGAACTTCTGGTGCCTGAGCCTGGGGATCTACTGGATCTAGAGTACATACAACAGGAGTCTTGACCCCTCCTCCAGCCTGAGAAGTGGCTGGTGCAGCTGGTAGCAAGCCTACTCTTGTGACACTGTCCATAAAGCCCGCTATCCGGACCAGAGCCTCCTGAAGATCCGGGGTAAATAAGACCTCTCCTGGGACCTGATCTGGGCCCACTGGAGCTACCGGGGCTGGAACCTCTTCACCATTTTCAACATGAGGCTCCACCTCTGGAACCGCTGCCTGGGGCTGAGCTTTGCCCCTACCACGGGCTCCGGCACGACCTCGGCCCCTGCCCCTCGTGGGAGCTGCCTGAGGCTTGGACTGCGGATGAAGAAGCGCGTGTTCTCGCCATCTGCGAAAGAACGGAGTAGAAATTCAATCAGTATTTTAGGAACAAATCGCACGACAAGAAGGAATAAATGAAAGACTTTTCCTAACTCAATAGACTCTGTAGGACAAGTACAGACGTCTCCGTACCTACCTCTCAGACTCTACTAAGCTTGTTCGTGAGTTGTGAGACCTATGTAACCTAGTGCTCTGATACCAACTTGTCACGACTCGGATTCCCCACAATCGGGATCGTGATGACGTCTACTCGTGGTAGCTAGGCAAGCCAATCTACTCACCATCTTTGCATTTACACAATATCATGTTCTCAATTTAATAACAAGAATATTAACATTAACTTTAACTACGGAAGTCTACTCCATAAATATGAATATAAGTGTGAAATACTCAACATTATCCTCTACCCAAGATGTGGAGTCATAAACTCACGAACTACTAAGAATAACCACATATAATGGTCTGGAAAAAAAGATAATAACCATCTATCTCGAAACAATAAGACTACAACAACAATGAAAAATATAAGAAGAGACGCCAGGCATGCGGACGCCTGCAAGCTACCTCAGTATCAGAAGTACAATAAACCCACTAGTGTACTACTGTTGCTGCTCCTGCAACTACTACTCTACAAACTGTCTGCATGTAGAGAACTACAACCGCAAACCAACACCATCTTCTTCCATTTTCCAACCTCATTCTTACTTAAAGAATAAATAATAAATTTAATTAGAACGTAGTATGTATATATATATATATATATATATATATATATTGGTGTCTTAAAATATGAAAACAGGTTGCGAGGGAGGGAACATGCTAGGGGAGCACAGTCGAATATACATAATTAATCAATAAGGTAAAAACAGAGTGCAACAAAACAATTATCACAAAACAAGAAATTGAATAGTTGCACGGCATCACCCTTCGTGCTTTTACTCTCATCCTCACTAAATAATCAAATAGAAGTGCACGGCATCACCCTTCGTGCTTTTACTCTCATCCTCACCAAATAAGCAAATAAAAGTGCACGGTATCAACCTTCGTGCTTTTACTCTCATGCTCACATCCATGGCACAACATGATCATTCGTGCATGGTTTAAGTAACAACGGCACGGAATGTTCCTTCGTGCATAAATAATAAAACATGGCACGGAATGATTTTTCGTGCATAAATAGTAAAACATGGCACGGAATGATCCTTCGTGCATAAATAGTAAAACATGGCACGGAATGATCCTTCGTGCGAATATAATTAAAAATGGCACGACATCACCCTTCGTACATTATCACTCTTCTTCACCCAAACAACAGTCACAATCAACATGCAAGAAGAATGAGATAAACAACAAGTACCATCCTGGCAAGGGAGTAACAACAGTCATAACAATATCCCGGTAAGGGAGCAATAAAAACAACACAACAAGGTCCCGACAAGGGAACAATATACAACCTTCACAACTCGGCAAGGGCTCAGTAATATAACTTAGGAAAGTTCCACATTAGCTCACAACATGTATCCAGAAACGACTCAAGGTCATGCTAGACTCTGGTGTATAGATGCTCGTCACCACGCCTATACGCCGCACTCGATCATTTATCACTTAGCAAGTTATTATACTCTCTCATATTCCCTCAAGCTAGGATAGATCAAACACTTACCTTAAAACCTTGAAGTCCGCTTAACCTTCAACTATTGATTTACCTCGTACTTCAACCTTCAACTCGCTCGAATCTAATCACAATTGGTTCAATTACTTTAATAAATACTATATAAATTGGTTTGGATGCATAAAAATGGGCTTCTCAAAGTTTTATCCAAAATGCCCCCGGTCCCACATGGTCAAAACTCGGGTTCGGACCAAAATCCGGTTACCCATTCCTTCACGAGTTCAATTATATGATTTGTTTCGAAATCGGACCTCAAATCGAGGTCCAACTCCCCAATTTTTGAAAAACCTAGGTTCTACCCAAAAACATCAATTTCAACCATGAAAATCTTTAATTTCATATGGAAAACATGTTCAATGATGTTAAGACTTGAAAGAATTGAGTGAAAATCGACTTGCAAGTGATTCGGAGTGATATTGCTCTTGAAAATTCGTCTATGGGGTTTTGGGTTTTGAAAGAATGGTGAAAAAAGGGTTTAAAATCGTTTAAGTATAAAATTGCACAAGTGCGGATATGGGAATTGCGAACTTTTGTTCGCAATTGCGAACATGACATTCCAGGCTTCAGACTTTGCATTTACGAAGTCTTTGTCGCATTTGCGACCCCCATCCAAAATAGCCTGACTTTGCATTTGCGAAGTCTTTGTCGCATTTGCGACCCCCGTCCAAATGGCCTGACTTTGCATTTGCGACCCCCGTCCATTTGCGATCCCTGCCCAGGCCGCCCAGCTTTGAATTTGCGATTGATTCTTTGCATTTGCGAAGATGACGGGGAAAAATACCAATTGTGGTTTATTTCAAAAATTGTTCTCGCGACCTATCCAATTTTCACCCGAGCCCTCGGGACTCTAAACTAAATATACACACAACCTCAAAAATATACCATGAACCTGCTCGCGTGATCAAATCGCCAATACAACATCGTTTTCATAGAAACAAGCCTCAAATTCATGATTTCTTCTTTTAAACTTCATAAACTTTCAAACTTTGAACTCATGGTTCAAAACGCATCAAACGACGTTCAATTTCCGTCAAACTTTGCAAGAAGCACTTAAATAATATATAAGACTTGTACCGGGCGTCGTAACCAAAATACGAGCCCGATACCATGATCTTTTAATCAATTTTCATTTCCATTTTCCTTAATAATTTCAGAAAAATAATTTAACAGAAAAATTCATATCTTGGGCTCTAGGCCTCGTAATTCGACTCCGGACACATGCTCGAGTCCCATATTTTCCTACGGACATTTCGCGACCGTCCGATCTCGGGTCCGTGTCCGTTTACCGAAAAGGTTGACCGAAGTCAACTATATCAATATTAATATCAAAATTCTTCAAATGTTTCATAGAATTCACATATTAACAACAACAACAACTACCCAGTATAATCCCATAGGGTGGGGTCTGGGGAGGGTAATATGTACGCAGGACTTACCCCTACCCGATAAGGCAGAGAGGCTATTTCCAATCGACCCTTGGCGAAAGATCGAGAAAAGAAAAAAAAACAAAAACAAAAACAAAAAGCATTAGTGACTCCAGAATAAACCACAAAAAACCTGACATATAAAAGGACAAAGTAAACAAAGCAACAACATGAACAAAAGGCATTAGTAATTCTAGGAGTAGTCACAGAAATACTTACAAAACCATAGCCAAATGGAGAATGGCATGCAATACACTACACCAAGCCTATCGGGAACTCCCCACCCCCGACCGCAAAATAATAGAAGCCCCTAACCTACAACCTTGATACTAGACCTCCAGACTTTCCTATCAAGGGTCATGTCCTCGGAAATCCGCATAATAGCCATGTCCCGCCTAATCACCTCCTCCCAATACCTCTTGGGCCTCCCTCTGCCACGACTCGCGCCAACTACCGATAGCCGCTCGCAACTCCTCACCGGTGCATTATCGGGGCTTCTCCTCCGCACATGCCCGAACCACCTGAGTCTCGCTTCTCGCAGCTTCTCATCCATTGGGGCTACCCCCACCATTTTCCGAATAACTTCATTCCTGACCCTATCCAACCTGGTGTGCCCGCACATCCACCTGAGCATCCTCATCTCCGCTACCTTTATTCTCTGAATATTAGAGTTCTTAACCGGCCAACACTCGATCTCATACAACATGGCCGGCCTAACCACTACTCTATAAAACTTACCTTTTTGTAACGGTGGCACTTTCTTGTCACGCGGGACTCCCGACGCTAACCTCCACTCCACCCCATCCCTATACGGTGTGTGACATCCTCGTCGATCTCTCCGTCTCCCTGAATCACCGACCAAAGATATCTAAAACTGTTCTTCTTGGCGATGACCTGAGAACCAAGCTTTACGTCCCTACCAACTCATTCTTCGCTCGGCTCGGAGCTAAACTTGCACTACAAGTATTCAGTCTTAGACCTACTTAGTCTGAAGCCCTTTGACTCGAGGGTCTGTCTCCAAACTTCCAACCTCTCATTAACACCGACCATCAACTCATCTATTAAGACAATATAGTCAGCGAATAGTATACACCATGGCACGCCTTCTTGGATATGCCAAGTTAGAGCATCCATCACTAAAGAAAATAGGAGGGGCTGAGCGCCGATCCTTGATGAAGCCCCATTTCCACCGGAAAGTGGTCTGTGTCGCCACCCACCGTCCTAACCCTCGTCTTAGCGCCATCATACATATCCTTGATCACCCTAATGTAGGCTTTAGCCATGCTCTTCGCCTCCGGGCACCTCCATAACACCTCTCTTGGAACCTTATCGTACGCCTTCTCCAAGTCGATAAACACCATGTGCAATTCCTTCTTCTTATCCCTAAACTTTTCCACCAATCTCCTGACAAGGTGGATAGCTTCTGTGGTGGAGCGGCCCGGCATGAAACCAAACTAGTTCACCGAGATTGACATCATCGCCCTCACCCTCGCCTCAACCACCCGCCCCTATAGTTGTTACAACATTGGATATCCCATTTGTTCTTATACACGGGCACCAATGTACTCCACCTCCACTCCTCCGGCATCCTCTTAGTCCTGAAGATCACATTGAACAACCTGGACAACCACTCCACTCCTGTTCTACCCATGCATTTCCAAAACTCCATCGGGATTTCGTCTGGCCCGATCGCACGACACCTACTCATCTTACGCAGAGCCCCCATGCCGGAGTTTGTGGACCGTATATGAGCGGATACGTGTTGGCGAAGAAGATCCTATGGGCAGGATATTACCGGCTCACCATGGAGCGTGATTGTATAAAATTTGTACGGAAGTGCCTTCAGTGCCAGGTACACGAAGATTTGATTCATTCTCCGCCAACGGAATTGCATACAATGTCGGCACCATGGCCATTTGTTGCGTGGGGCATGGATGTCATTGGACCGATTGAGCCGGCAGCTTCCAACGGTCATCGGTTCATTCTAGTAACCATTGATTATTTCACCAAGTGGGTAGAGGCGAAGACATTCAAGTCAGTGACCAAGAAGGCAGTGGTAGACTTTGTCCATTCCCATATCATCTGTAGATTTGGGATCCCAAAGATGATCATCACGGACAACGGTGCTAACCTTAATAGTGGTTTGATGAAAGAAGTATGTCAACAGTTCAAGATTACACACCGTAATTCCACCCCATATCGTCCCAAAGCAAATGGCGCGGTTGAAGCAGCAAACAAGAATATAAAAAAGATATTGAGAAAGATGGTAGAAGGGTCTAGGCAATGGCATGAAAAGTTGCCATTTGCATTATTGGGTTATCGCACTACTGTCCGGACTTCGGTAGGTGCAACTCCTTACTTGTTGGTACACGGAACTGAAGCAGTAATACCAGCGGAGGTTGAAATTCCATCTCTCCGAATTGTCGTTGAAGCCGAGATTGATGATGATGAATGGGTCAAAGCACGGCTAGAACAGTTGAGCTTAATCGATGAAAAGAGATTGGCAGCAGTATGTCATGGCCAATTGTATCAAAAGAGAATGGCAAGAGCATACAATAAGAAGGTACGCCCTAGAAAATTTGAAGTAGGGCAACAAGTGTTGAAACGGATTCTCCCGCACCAGATTGAAGCGAAGGGCAAGTTCGCCACAAATTGGCAAGGACCTTATATTGTGACCAGGGTGCTATCCAACGGCGCTTTGTGTCTAACAGATATTGAAGGAAGAAACACCGACATGGCCATCAACTCTGATGCAGTCAAGAGATATTATGTGTAATTTCCTTGATCATGATAATTGCTTGCTCATTTGTATGTATTTGGTGTTTATTGAGTAATGAAATGACGGAGGCAGTTCTTTCTTCTATCCAAACACTTTCAACCTTTGTTTTCCCTTTTGAGACTTAATTATTTTGTTTCATACCCCTCTCTTGGAATCGTTAAAGATTAAAAACAAATGATGAATGAAAAATGATGATAAGAAAAACACAAGAAAAACGAAGAGTGAATTACGTTTTACCTGATTCCTCAAGAAGGATACGTAGGCGCCATACGGCTCGGTCACAACATGACAAATGTCACGCAATTCAAAAATCCCCAAACAAGAAAACTGGGGCAGAAGTTATGTTTCTTTTTAAGAAATTTGGTTTCAAGAGTTGTATTCCTTTACTCATAAAGTTATTTAAAACTTCTTGATGATCCTTTTAACCACACAAAACCCCATCTTATGTCCAAAAGACCTCCCGATCATTGTTTAATAAGTGTAAAGACAGGAAGATGAGGGCTCGGGGTGATACACTGATCCTCAACTGAAAAGGATCATGAGCTGAAAGAATTCCCAACAGAGAGAATCTTATCAGCAGCACTCCAATTCCCAACTGGAAAATAAAATGAGAGAGTCTTATCGGTGAAAACCTTTAAAAGGCACTGTAAGGCGACGTAAGCTGAGATGAATCAAAATGAGAGAGTCTTAGGGTGAAAACCTTCACGGGCACCTTAAGGCGACGTGAGCTGAGAGAAATGAGAGAGTCTCATTAGTGAAAACCCCTCGAAGGGCGCTATGAGTCGACATAACGAGTTTCGGCGGAAGTGATCCACATGGGCAAAGAATTGCACATCTGTTTACCTCGGGCAAATGAGGCCATCAGAAAGTTTGATTGATACAAATAGACTGGGTCGTTTGATCCGGAATGCATGACATGATCATTGGGAACAGTCATATCCAGATAAGTTCTTTGCTTTTCTTTTCTTCGCATATTGTTCAGAAATATTTTCTCTTTTTCTTTTCATCTCTTTGTCTAAAAGACTTTTCTAGAAATTTGTTCTCTTTGTATTTAAAAGAAAGGTTTTCCAGAGTCTACTACCAGTCGCCGAGACATTACAATGGAGAATATGGAGAAAAGTTGAGAAGTAATGGTTAAAGAACTTATAAATCAAGTTCCAAGAAGACCCTCAACAGGACTCCAATGGATTACTGACCAAGTTTTAAGATGGTCAAGACCACGTAGAAAAAAAGGAAGGAGAAAGAGAAAATCCATCCATAGCAAATGATCCCAGTATCTGCATTTATAACATCTTGGCCCCTTCAGTATTGGAGGAAAGGGTAACTCGTAAAGAGAGTGGTTTGAAGTTGAAAAGATTCCCCAAAGTGTTTTAAAGCAAGAGAGGGGGAAACGGATGAATGGAAAGTCCGTCCCCAACAGGGAAATCATCCCCAGCAAATGAAAATATCCTCAACCAGTTGGGAGGCACATAGCAAGAAAGATAGAAGAAAAAGGAAATAAATAGTCCCGACAGGAGTGTCCAGATTACTCACCATATTTTTAAAACTAACTAAATTTTCTTTGGTCTTACAGGAAAATAAAGGTTAGAAATGGCGGGGAAGATACGCCACAATGAAAGTCACACAAACTGGGGCAGAAAATTTTCTGTCGTTGTCAAAAGTTTTCTCGGTTGAATGAGGAAACAAGGAATACTTTTCATGTCTTAGAAATAGGCGTCCACCTGTATAACAAGGGAATACTTTTCATGTCTTAGAATTAGGCGCCCACATGTATAACAAGGGAATACTTTTCATGTCTTAGAAAATAGGCACCCACCTGTATAACAAGAGAATACTTTTCATGTCTTAGCAATTAGGCGCCCACATATATAACAAGGGAATACTTTTCATGTCTTAGAAAATAGGCACCCACCTGTATAACAAGGGAATACTTTTCATGTCTTAGAAATAGGCGCCCACCTGTATAACAAGGGAATACTTTTCATGTCTTAGAAATAGGCGCCCACCTGTATAACAAGGGAATACATTTCATGTCTTAGCAATTAGGCGCCCACCTGTATAATGAGGGAATATTTGTCATATCTTAGCATTAGGCGCCTACCTGTATAACAAGGGAATACTTTTCATGTCTTAGCATTAGGCGCCCACCTGTATAACAAGGGAATACTTTTCATGTCTTAGCATTAGGCGCCCACCTGTATAACAAGGGAATACTTTTCATGTCTTAGAATTAGGCGCCCACCTGTATAACGAGGGAATACATTTTCATATCTTAGAAATTAGGCACCCACCTGTATAATGAGGGAATACATTTTCGTATCTTAGCAATAGGCGTCCACCTGTATAACAAGGGAATAATTTTCACGTTTTAGAATTAGGCGCCCACCTGTATAACAAGGGAATACTTTTCGTCTTAGAATTAGGCACCCGCCTGTATAACATGGGAATACATTCTCATATCTTAGAAATTAGGCGCCCACATGTATAACAAGAGGAATATTTTCAGTTTTTTACATAGCATGTATTGAAACTGGCACCCACCATGAAGGCAGAGGGACGCATCGGAAGATCCCCAACACAAATCCAAAGTTCAGAAGTGAGAAAGAAGGCAACAGTGGCCGGACAAGCTCTTCACGTTACAGGTTTTGAAACCAGTAACCCATCCTAAAGCAGAAGGTTATAGCAAAATTCTCAGCGCAAAATCCAAGCGCATAAGTCAAAAGAGATATGAGACATACCCGAAGAGGAACAACTTTCAAACTTTGTATACCCCCTCAACATAGCATACTCAACGGAGAAAGCTATATCCATAGCAGATTAAGCAAAATAAGAAACGCTGATGTTCAAAGAAGCAAAGGCCGGAGCCGCCTCCAAGTTCTCGGAAGGAAGCACCGAAAGAATCACAAGATGACAAGAACGCAAGGCGACATGAAGACAAATGCAATCTTATGATCCATAGACTAGCTTAGCTTCTTATTTTCCTTTTAGCACGGTGTAATAAGGAGTTCAGTAAAGCAGTGGTAACAGCATACAACAGCAATAACAGTAAGATCACAGCGGTCACGGTAGTCCCGGCTACCGAAACTTCCCGAACTACATTGACCTGATTCCCTTTTAGCCAGGGATATGTAGGAGACCTTTTGAAGCAAAGGTGCGGTCAAAAGGTTTTCAAAAATGCTTTTACGGAATGTGCCAACGGGCAAAAAATCGCTCGTGTTTGCTCATTATCTTTGCACGAAAACTCTTCATGTTTCCGCGCAAAGAGGGGCAGCTATGAGCACGCGATTTTTGCCTCACACGAACTACTCCCAAAGAAATCAAAATCAAAGTTGTTTTATTTTATCGTGTACGTGTTTGTGAGTTTCTCATGATATTTTGTGATTGTTTACGTCCGTGTGTGCGTGTTTTTTGTTGTTTAAATTAATAAAAAAATACAAAAAAATATATATGTTGCATTCGAATTTAGAATTTAGTTAAGTGACTTGTTTTATAAAAAAATTAAAATCAAGAGGTGTGTTTCGCATTTTAATATTTTAGTAAAAGTTGTGTAATTTATAATTTTAATTGATGTTTAAGGTGTAAATTGTTATTAGAACTTAATTAGTATTCTTATAAATTAATTTGATGTATTTTAGAATTTTTTCTTTTATAAATTAGGAATTAAGATTAAAAGAGAAGAAAAAGTGATATATTAGAGCAAAATTGGAACTGAGCCAAAAAAGTTGAGTTTAAAACCAGGCCCAAATAACCCAAACCAAACCGGATACCCGTCTGGAAACCCGTCGCCCCAAAACCTCCCCAGTTCTCATTGTTTAATCTGGATCGTTGGTACTACTCCATCCAACGGTCCATGATTAATCAATTAATTTACCCTACCAAAAATCCCCACCCCCCAAACCTTGGTGTCATTTGATCTGTTACACCCCATTTCGTCTCTCACAGAGACAAAGTCGAACCCTAGCCGCCCCACCCTTCTTCGCCTGAAAAACCACCGGAAACGACGTCGATTATCTCCAAACCAATAACCCCTAGGCCACTTCGACCCCCTCAACTCGAATCCAAGGCCGCTTTGTCTCGAATCATTGCGAGCCAACTCGATTTTTAGATCGAAAATTCCCTCACCAAATCTTGCCTTCTCCGATTTTAGCCCCAGGTTTACAACCACTGACCTCCACACTTCCCTCGTCGTCAGTCCACTGTTATTTTCCCTTCAAATACCTCTCGAATCACTTAATTGTTGAATCGAGTCGAAGCTGGCAGAATCTTCACGGTTGAAGAACCCTGGAGTTTTAATGAACGGTTTTATCCAGATTTGAGTTTGCTTAAACTAGCCTTAGTCGAGTGTTTTCAATCGAGAACGCTCGATTAAAGCTCGCTTAGATCTCAAGGATCGAAGTTTCAAATTCGAGCGAACTAAGCCTGGGTATGTACTGTGATTTTTGAGTAATTTATTTTACTTCCTTCTCTCTTTTTATTTTTTTGTTATTAGTCATCCGATTAAATTTCTTGTTAGTTCATCATATCTCCCCCGATTCCAAAACTCTCCCATCATAAAATTCTTAGTCCAGTTTTTTGATTCTGTAAATTTAACGGTGATGTAAGTTTAGTTTCGTCGATTAACTCACTTGATTTACAGATCCATGTTGTTTAGCAATAAGATTAATTGTAGTTAGTTTGTCCCATTCGTGTCATTGTAGGAATCGTAAATTGGTTATAGCTGAATAGTTGAGGATTAATTGTTAGACATAATTCAGGGGGGGTTTAAACACAATTGGGCAAAACAATAATTTTCAGGGGATTAAAGGGTGTTTTGGGGTCTGAAAAATGAAAAAGGGGCTTTGAAATAAGTGGGCTGCTACTAGTGTAAATCACAGCCTGGTTTGGCACTCTTGCTAGTGAAAAATCAGGTTGTAGTATGGGGCTTTTAAATAAAGAATTGAAAAGGTAGTAGGATGGACAGTCTTTTGAATTAACAAATGAAAAAGGAGACTGTTTTGTTTGGTTTAGTGCTTTTATCAGTGGAAAATCATAGGTTAAGTGGGCTGGACAGCATTTTAATAATTAAAAAGGGGCTGCTTAGTTTGGATTTTAAGGTTATAAATAGAGACACACACATACAGACTAAAAGAAGAAAAAGGGAAGAAGAAGAGGAAAAATTGGAGAGTTTTGAGAGCTTTTTCTTAAGTTTTCAGTTCTGGACAGATATTGGTTTTTTTTTTGAAAAAAGAAATAAAAAGCAGATTGTTGCATTGTTCTCAAAAAGGGGATTTCAATTTTCTCCTTTCTTGATTGTCGAGGTTCATTCAAAGGACATTGATTAGATTCTAAATAAGTTTGGGGTCTAATAAAGTCGGTTATTGTTAAGGTTTAGGCTGCTGAGAGTATTTCAATTGTTCGCCGATCCATTTTTGTTTTAACTCCAAGCCAATAGAGCCTGTGTGTGTTATATTGTGGTGCTGTTTGATTTGTCATTGGTCCTGGGCTGCAGTTCACGATTATACTCTGTGGAAGTTGCTTCCTGTTGTGATTGTGCTGTGTTACTACTGCCATACTTCTTGCCGCTGACTTCTGTTTTCCATCGTAAACATTTTTAGGTACACATACTTGGAAACTGATATGGTGCAATGCTTCAAGTAAAAATGGAAGTGCAGACTATTTGCTTTATCTTCATTGAAATTTGGTTATTGTATTAGTCATCTGCATCATAGTTAGCTTTAGGAGGTGTTGAACAGGTTAATTATGTTAGTTATGTGTAGTAGATCAATTGGATTGATTAAATTTTTGCTTACAATGGACTGTACTAAAGGTACTGCTAGATAGAAATGTTGTCCAAAAGTTTTTATGTTTGTGACTAGTTCGCCAAATTTGTAGTCGGGTTGATTTAATAAGTTCTATCATAATTTTGGTAGTCATTATTCGGTTGGTTGCTATATGCGTTAGCTCTAATATAAGTTCATGTTTAATTTTAGTTTGTCAAGTTTGAAACACTGTTTATTAGCCGTATATCCTACTAGCTTTTATCTTTAGATTAATAAATTAGGAAGTTTATTCGTTTGAGTTAACATGCTGTTTCGTTTTTCTCTAGTGATTAAGAAAAAGTTTGCATGATTCTTGGTTGAAGAAAGTTGTTTAATTTTCAAGAGTGTGCTGATATTGTTTGTTCATTTCAATTCATTTTTTTTTCTTCCTTTCTAGAGGTTATAAAAAAGACATAACATATTCATATAGATGAATTACTTGCTGTTCTAATGCTTATGTATTATTACGTTTTTCTTTCAATTAAAAAATACAAATGAGTTGCTTGTCTATTTTTGGCTAGTGTTAGTTTTATATTAAGGATCCTAATTAAGATGATCACGTAGTGACAATTATAAAAATAAGATAATGGGATTTTAAATGGCTCTTATTATATTTCAATATGTCTTATGTTGATGAATATGGGTTGGGGTTTGAGTTTAAAGGTTGAATAAATTAAGGAATATCCGTAGTTTATTTTAGTTGAGTAAAGCCTTTTTTGGAATAATTTGAATCATGCCATGCCAAATAAAATCTTTAATGCATGGCATATGGTAATTAATTTACAATATAAATTTAGGCTTTTGAATTAGGTAGCGTGTTCAAGCTAAAAGGGTCTTCCCTTTTGTTTGAATTCAGACTTGAATTCGAGGCCCGAATTTATAGATGTAAATTAATTAGCCCTTTAGAGACAAATATAATAGAAAAATATAGTCACTTTAGGATTATCCTTTTAAAAATAAACGAGACAAGCTTCGCCAAATACAACGCAAGCTGCGGGGCCCTCATAAATGTATATATTAAAAATACTTAGACTCCGGGAAGGATCGTTTAGTAAATTGCACGACCTTCCCCAAAAATAATAATGCGTTAGACTCTTTAGGCGTGTATTTTGATAATATTACCTCCCTAAACTAGGGTGTACATTTATGTGACCCAAATCCAAATCTCAACGGAGTCGAAATGTGTCGATAACCATGGGTGCACTGGTGCGACGTGGTTCGAGATACACTTTCACAACGTTGCAGTTCTTTTTTGTTAAAATAATAAATAATAATATTAAAAGCGGTTAAAAGTTTAAATTTGCGCATAGTTAAAATATATAAAGAATCAGATAAAGAAGCCAAGTACGATAATTGAGCGACCGTGCTAGAACCACGGAACTCGGGAATGCCTAACACGTTCTCCCGGGTTAACAGAATTCCTTATCCGGATTTCTGATTCGCAGACCGTTAAATAGAGTCAAACATTTCCTCGATTCGGGATTCAAATCGGTGACTTGGGACACCATAAATCTCCCAAGTGGCGGCTCTGAATTAAATAAATAAATCCCGTTTTGATTGTCCTTTAATTGGAAATAAGGTTTTCAAGGAATCAGAAGCTCGAAATGATTAATAAAACAAGTGATGACCCTTTGGGTCGTCACAAAAATCCTTACCTTATCGAAGCTCCTTGAAATCCCTCTTCAAAATCGCCCACAATTCTGCAAGTCCGAAGTTAGAAATGAAAAAACCTTCAAAATTTACGAAGAAGAACTTAAATACCTTCTGCCCAGACAAACCGCATCTGCGGTCCAAAACCCGCTCCCGCGGTTAATTCTTCGCATCTGCGGAACTACATTAAGTCCAGCCTGGCCACATATGCTGTCCAATAGCTGTATTTGCGGTTCCACAGGTGCGACTCCCAATCCGCATATACTGTCCCAGTATGTCTTTTCCTTTTCTGCTTTTGCGACCTCCATTCCGCATCTGCGACACCGCACCTGTTGTCCTCAGACCACATGTGCGAACATACCTGAAGCATCAGAAAAATCTGCAACAACACAAGTCCAAACTCTTCCCTTTAGCCATCCGAAACCACCTCGAGGCTCCCACGACCTCAACCAAAAGCACAACACATTCTAAACATCATCCAAACTTGTTTCAATCACCAAAACACCTCAACCAACACCAAAACCAGCAAACTACATCGAATTCATGTGTAAGTTCTTCTAAAACTTCTGATATACGCATTCGATCAAAAACCAAACCGAATCACCTCCGAATAACCTGAAATTTTACACCGCACATCCAAAATCACCTAACGGAGCTACTGCAACTCTCGAAATTCCATTCCGACCCTCGGATCAAAATCTTACCTACCAACCGGAATTCGCCAAAATACTAACTTCGCCAATTCAAGCCTAATTCTACACCGGACCTCCGAATTCCATTCCTGATCACACTCATAAGTCACAAATTATCCCCCGAAGCTAACCGTACCATCGGAAATCATATCTGATCCCTCTAACACATAAGTCAACATCCGGTTAACTTTTTCAAATTAATCCTTCGTTAAAGGGACTAAGTATTTTATTTCCTACTAAAACCCTCTCCAAACCAACTCGATCACACAAGACACTTATAGTGAAGCATAAAGAAGCATAAAATGCGAAAAATTGAGTGGTAACTTATGAGACGGCGGGTCGGGTCTTCACACTGTTTCTACTGTCTTCCTTTCTATTTTGAATTGTTACTGGTTATTAACATTGTTATCTAACTATTGTTTCTAAGCTCGTCACTGCTTTCAGCCCGGGGTTAGTGTTTTATTTATTGAGTACATATGGTTGGTTATTATATTCTGCACTTCGTGCGCATATCTTGGTACTTCCAGACGAGGTAATCTCTAGAGTTCCGTTGCTATAAGCTTTTTGGAGACTACGAGGTAGCTGCTATACTGTCCGCAGACCTTGAACCTATATTTTATTATTTCTATTATTACTGTTCTACAATCTAGACAGTTGTATTCAAAATTTGGCCTTGTATTTCGATACTTAGCAGTGCGCTGACACCAGATTTTGCAGATGATTGTATTAGTATTGTTATTGTTTTCATTAAATAATTATAATATTTTCGCTATTAAGTTTATCAAACCATGTTTATTCAAATTTATACTAATAAAGTGACTGTAGACTTGCCTAGCATGTAATGTTAGGTGCTATATCGCGGCTCTGGTTGGAGTTGAGTCGTAACATAGAGCATTTTAAGTCATAACAATGATTCTTAGTCAATGCAAGGAAAACAAATAAAATAAAAAGAATAAACGTAATTAAGCTTAATTTGCTATTAGAGTTCTTCCATATTCAAATTATTTAAGCTTTACGTAAACATCCAGTACAAGTAAAATTTCTCCTTTCATTATGTGTTGTAAGCTTGTTTGTTACACGCCGTTTCATAATATACAGTATTGTATTGTATTATATTGTTTGATAAATTCAATATTTGGATAGATTGTAATATTTGTGGTTGTTATATGATATCATACACCAAAAATATGAAGGATAAACTTGCAACATAACCAAAAAAAATTAGGATACAGAGTAAAACTATTGTATAAAAAAATAGAGTGAAAGATAAAATATGATCATTTAATAATAAGGAAGGGCAAGATGAGAACAAAATAAGGTAATGATGCCATCAAACCCAATTCGTCGATCCATAAAGTGACACTTTTTATCGTTAAATAACAATAGATTTAATGATACGATACAATAAAATTTAAGTAACAATCAAAATAAACGTTATATTTAAAGTAACAATACTATATAATACAATAGTTAACAAACCATCCAAATAAGTGGTGAGTCTTAATGAAGTTAAACTTAAATAATGTTCGGGATCATTAACCTTCTTTTTTTAAATTGACATGGCGGGGAATCGAACATTCACTAATAACATGAAATTCTCCCGTGATTATTTAACTGATAGCACATTTAATTTTTAATTAAATTAAATATGTTGTTTTGGTCCCAGAAACAAATTAATTTTAACTTTTGTATTCTGGAATTAAAAAACGGACATAACATCACCAATTTTCGAAGTATTTATAAATAACTAAATAAAAAGAAGAAAAGGAAAAAGTGGTAGTCTTCTAAATTCTAACATGAGATAGTTTCAGCACAATATAAGTAGTAAGTCACCGTCAAAGGGAAGCTTTCTAATGTAAAGTAACCATATTTCAGTTGAAACAGATTATGTTGTGGCCATTTTGTGAAGAAATCAGCAAACGAAACTTCCTCCATATTAATGGTAAAATTGGATCATAATCCAAAATGAAAGCTTAATTGGCACTAGTACTGTGATTCTCTTCTGTTAATGTTAGACGTTAGAGCAAGAAAGTACTGAAGATCTGATTCTCTCTTAACAGTCATATATGAAGAAAATTCAAGGAAACTTCTATACTTCTTCCTATACTCCAAAGTGTGCTATACGAATCATTTTGACAAATATATTTTGGGTTTCATTTCCTATTCTTTGCCGGTTGTCTACATCGATCACACTACTAGGGTGCGGCTCTTTTTCGAAGTCTGCGTGAACACGTGATGTCTTGTGCACTGAATTGTCTCTATTTTCTACTTTTTGTAAGTTGGTGGCAGAGACTGTCACAACTCGGATTCCCCACTGTTGGGATCATGATGGCACCTAACTCTTAGAACGCTAGGCAAGCCAACATATAAAGTTCTAACACATTAATTATTAACCAAACAGTAACTAACAATAATTTAAACTAAACTGATATGAAGTGCGAAATTTTATAACATTTAATACACTAGTACATGACTACCCAAACGATATGGTGTGACAATCCATGAACGTGTAAGAATTTCTACAAATACTAGTTTAAAGGAAATACAACTATTTTTCGGAATAAAAGAAAAGAAGAAACTAAGATAGAGGGAAGGGGACTCCGAGGTCTGCGATGCCGGCAGATCTACCTTGGGTCTTCCGTGGACTGAAGGCAGCAACCCAAACTCTGATCAGTGTGGTCCAGTACCAGAATCTGCAAAGAATGTGCAAAGTGCAGTATCAGTATCACTTACCCCATGTACTGGTAAGTGTCGAGCCTAACCTCAGCGAGATAATGACAAGGCTAGGACACGACAAATAACATAAACTTGTGCAGTTAAAAAATAAGCTAACAATTAATAGAAACTAAGCAGAAAATAATGGGAAGGGAGAAACATGGTATGGGGGTACCAAAATAAAGAATCACAAGAGTAGAGGAATTTAACAGCTACTACACTTTGAACCGGATATAACAAGTACACACAGAAAATGGAAAAATGTACGGCATCACCCTTCCTGCTTTTACACTCAACCTCACTCGTCGTTATGGAAATTACCACCCCGTTATGTTGCATTTACATATCTTATGCTTTTATATCGGTGTTAGAACCTATCGGATGAGTTAGGAATGAATTGAATTGAAAATGAAGCAAATAGCATATTTGAAGGAAGTTTGAATATGGAAAGTCAACCTAGAGTTGACTATTGAGTTAGAGTGCTCGGAATCGGATTCTGATGATTCGACTAGTTTCGGGGGATCATTTATGACTTAGGAGAGCAATCGAATTGAATTTGGAGGTCCGGTGTAGTTTTAGGCTTGAATTGGCTAAGGTTGAATTTTGGCGAAATCCGAACGGTAGGTGAGATTTTGATCCGGGAGTTGGAATGGAATTCCGAGAGTTGCAGTAGCTCCGTTAGGTGATTTTGGATATGCCTGCAAATTTTCAGGTCATTCGGACGTCGTTTGGTCGGGTTTTTGATTGAATGAGCAATTCGGAAATTTTGAAGAAACTTAGGCTTGAATTAGTGTGTAATTAGTGATTTTGATGTTTATGATGGTGTTTTTATGTTATGAGCAAGTTTGAATGAGGTAATGTGATATACTGGTGGCTTTGATTGAGGTCCCGGGGGCCTCGGGGTGATTTCGGATGGCTAACGGGAATTTTTGAGTTGAAAAATGCAGCAGAAAAATTGCAGAGAAATTTTGTTCTATGCGATCGCAATGCTCTGATGCGATCGCATAGTGTTAGCTACAGTGCCCGGAGAGTTTGTTCTATGCGATCGCAATGCTCTGATGCGATCGCATAGTGTTAGCTACAGTACCCAGGATTTTGTTCTATGCAATCGCATAGTGTTAGCTACAGTGCCCGGAGAGTTTGTTCTATGCGATCGCAATGCTCTGATGCGATCGCATAGTATTAGCTACAGTACCCAGGATTTTGTTCTATGCAATCGCATAGTGTTAGCTACAGTGCCCGGAGAGTTTGTTCTATGCGATCGCAATGCTCCGATGCGATCGCATAGTGTTAGCTACAGTACCGGACAGAATGTTAAAAACATTTCAGTCGCGAAAACAACCCATTTTTCCACCATTTTTGGCCGTTCTTGAGAGCTTTTGGACGGGAATTGAAGGGATTTCGACGGGGAATCATTGGAGGTAAGTTTTATGAGTTAAATACATGTTTTTATACAAGAATCATCCATGGAATTCATGAATCTATAGCTAAAAATCAAGAAAATAGGGCTTGGAGCAAAAACCTTAAATTTAGGATTTGAAGGACCATTTGTGGTCCGAATTGGGAGTTCTTGGTATGTACGGACTCGTGGTGAGATGAGGATTCCGAAAATGTGAATTTCAGAATTTTTCGAGATGTGGGCCTGGGGCTCGGGTTTTGTCAATTTCGTGATTTTTGATATTTTTCGAGTTCTTTCGATTGGGTTATGTTCCATTAGCCTATTTTGATATATTTGTACTGATTTTGGCTAGTTTGACGTGCGTGGATGCCGGTTCGAGCAGTTCGAGGTGAGTGGTAGTAGTTAATAATGTACTGAGGGTTTGAAACCCCGTACTAGCACTTCACAGTGCTATATTGAGATGAGACACGCGTTTTATGACGGGCGTGGTGACATTGTGATTGGGGGTTCGGACTTAGTCCTTCCCGACTAATAGTATACTGTGTGTTATGACTGATAATAAGTTTATAACTGTACCATTGGGCTAATAGCCATGTTTGGGGCCTCGTGCCGATCTGTAAAGCATTAGGGAACCTATAGAGCTAGGTGACCTTTACATTGTGTTGGAAATATACACTCAGCCATGGCTCTAGCTGCATAGCATAATATGAGCCTGTACTAGATGTGTACATTGAGAGAGATTATCTAGGGTGGAATTCCCTGTTCTAGCTGAGTGGGCCTGAAAGGCCAAGTCTATACCGATTGAGATGAGATAGGGTCAAGGACCCACTCTGTTCTAGCTGAGTGGGCCTGAAAGGCCAAGTCTATACCGATTGAGATGAGATAGGGTCAAGGACCCACTATGAGATGTTATATTGGGCCTGAAAGGCCAAGTCTATATTGATCGAGACAGGGTCAAGGACCCACTGTGATATATTATATTGGGCCTGAGAGGCCAAGTATATATTGACTGAGACAGGGTCAAGGACCCACTGTGATATATTATATTGGGCCTGAGAGGCCAAGTATATATTGACTGGGATAGGGTCGAGGACCCATTATGAGGTAGTATATATATATACCTACATTGGATCGGGCTGCACGCCGCAGCAGTATATATGTTGGATCGTACTGCACGCCGCAGTAATATACATGTGATATACATGTAATATATATGTGGATCGGACTGCACGCCGCAGTATCATTGCGCTTGGGCTGTAGGAGCCCCTTCGGAGTCTGATCAGTGAGCGCTGGTGTATAGTATGGGATTGGGCTGCACGTCGCAACAATATAATTATATATGTATATATATATATTGGATCGGACTGCACGCCGCAGTAATATATGTGTGGATCGGGCTGCATGCCGCAACATCATAGCGCTTGGGCCTAGGAAGCCCCTCCGAAGTCTGTATACACCCCTAGTGAGCGCCGTCGACGTTAAATGGAGCGGGCTGCACGCCGCAGCGGTATATGTATTGGAGCGGGTTGCGCGGCGCAGCGGTATATGTATTGGAGCGGGCTGCGCGCCGCGGCATTATACTTATTCATATTCATATATATACTGAAATTTTTATATGTAATAGACAGATGTATATGTCTCCATATATTGAGATGGCTGTATACCGTAGTGGTACGAGCGAGGATGTGGTCAGTGTGGGACCTAGATGAGATAGATGTGGACTGGAGATCAGAGTACTCATTATAGTGATGATTAACTTGTGGGGGTTGCCTTAGAACTGTTTAGTGATAGTACAGGAGTTCTTATTTTCAGTTATTGTTTATTATTGTTACTCACTGAGTTGAAATATACTCACCCCACTCCCCTGCACTTTTTGTGCAGATATACAGGTTCAGGAGGGCAGTTGAGCCATCGCAACTGCTTTATTATCCCCATTCCCTGGAGACTTCGAGGTAGCTGCCGACGTCCGCAGTACCTGACCTCTTTCTTTTTATCATTTTGTCGTCCCCATTCTGGTTAGACTTGATTGTGTAGTAGATCTCATTTGTAGAGGCTCGGACTTGTGACACCACGATTTGGTTGGGACTGTGTTCTTGTATTTCATTTATACACTTCTTGATTTGTTATGAAAACAGGCTAATCATGCCGATTAATCGGTATTAATTATACTTGGCTGGTTTAATTGGATAAGATGGTCGGGCTTGCCTAGCAATGTGTTGGGCGCCATCACGACCGGGGTTTGGGGTCGTGCTTTTACACTCAACCTCACTAGGTAATCAATAATGAAAAAGTGCACGACATCACCCTTCGTTCTTTACCACTCAATATCACTAGATAATCAATAATAGAAACGTGCACGACATCACCCTTCATGCTTTACCACTCAACCTCACCATATGAATAATAGAAATGTGCACGGCATCACCCTTCGTGCTTTATCACTCTTCCTCACCACATAAGTAATAGAAACGTGCACGGTATCACCATTCGTGCTTTATCACTCTACCTCACCAAATCAGAGACAACAATAATAAATAAATAGAAATGGCAACAACAAGTCTTACTTCAATTCTTAGTTCCACAATACCAATCTCAACTTTGGGTAGAACCCCGTCAATACCAAATCCCATAAAAACATGATAAGAAACTTCTCAACACATCGAATATCTAGTTTACACATAAACAATATGATCAACATACAACATCTTCAAAAATAAGACACACTCACATGTATTGACTTGACAATAATGTATACATACTCGTCACCTAACATATACGTTGTTTAACAGGTCTCGCGAGTCATGAGCCGGTTGGTAGAGTCTCGTGGATCGGTACGGGGACGCCTGTACTTATCCTCGGGAGGCTGCAAACCTTTAGGAAAGTTTCAAATTCTTGGATTCTCATCGTGCGTGTTTTATTCAGCTTGAGATGTAATTCTTGAAATTCCTCCTGCACATTGATGCGCGCACTCGAGTATTTAGTGATAAATTTGCCTTGATGGCTTATGATTCCCCAATCGAGGGACGAGATATAATCTCTGTGAATTCATGTTGGGCCAGTCGGGAGGACTTGAGGCCGAGATCTTTGTCTATGGCTTGAGCACCAAGGTACTAATTTCGCGAGCCGGTATTATGAAGTGCATACGATCGGTATTGGTCTTTATTGTGATTTGATATATAGCCCTAGCTATGGGCGCGAGAAATATTTTCATCGCCTCTTAATTGGAAGGTAAAGTGCCTTATGTGTAGCGGAACGAGTTCAAACTCAGGAAGACTAAAGTGATTATGCTATGTGTATCCTGGTGGAAGGTATTGTACTGAGATGCTAAATTGAGGCGAGGTAAGTGGATTGACTCTCATGTGTAATTGAAAGGTATTTGATATATGTTATGATTCGAGCAGGTGCAGTACATGCTCAGGTATAATTGTGATAATATGATTCGTATAGTATTGAGATTTAATGTTGTTGAAATACATTGTGATGTTTTGTTGAGTTGTGGATGTATTGTTAGAATGGTTTGGTGATTCTCTGGCAGGTGGATAGGCCAATTTACAAAGGAAACTCTGCCGAAATTTTTGGAAAATCCGGGACTTAGAAAAGATTTTGCCACCTAAAGAGGGGGCGTAACTGTTGTGTGTGAATGAATTCAAGAATTGCAAAAGGGTTAATATTTCTGATAATTCGAATCTCCGCCGAAGCTTGTAAATGACTGAGTTTAATCTAACTAGAACTTTGTGGCATCATTTGAGTAATAATGATATGAGTGGTTGAAAGTGCTTTGATGAATGACTTCGAGCTAAGTTGGGGAGGTTGTTATTGATTATCCGATTGCACTGTCGTGTGCTGTGTTGGCTCTGTCTCTAGGTATGTTGGGAAATTTTGATAAAGGCTTATGGTGCTTCGTAGATTTGAAGAAATACTAGGATGTTTTGAACTACTGTTGGTAGAGAATGTTCGGTGTATAGAAAGGAAAGATAGCGAATTGTACTTGTAAGTAATCATGTTCTGCGATGTCAGAGTTCTAACAAAAAACGAGTGGTTCTACTCAATAGGACAGTTGAATTACAACTGAATAAGGGTGAATGATGCCCGAGAATGGTTTTGCAGTGTTCAGATTTTGCTTGTAACAGTCAAGTGCCTTAAGATTGTGCATGTGGCTAAAGATGATGGTTTCGTTAGAAGAGATCGGTACTTGTGTTATATTATGTGAATGATGGGATTCTATGTAATCCGTATTGGAAGGTAATGATAACGAATTCAAATCGCAAGAGGTTCTTCAAAATAAAGTATTGTAGGATGTGATCCTTCTGGAAATATTGAGAGAGTATTCTGTGGCCTATATGCCTTAGACTGTGTGGTCTTGTGTATGAATCTCGTGTGGTAACATAAGTTGATGTATTGTGGTCCTTCAGTAAAGGAGAATATGAAATTAAAGATGAATCAGAAAGGAAACTGGATAAATGGAACAACTTGTTAATAAACTGAAGCGGTATGATAAAGAATACGACTAATTCCTGGTATGTGGTTGAAGTAATGAGTCTTGTAGATATTGTGCAATAAAGCTTTTGAGTGTTGGCAGTCGTGTAACCCGATATGGGTATAATATGTGTATAAGGACTCAGTCCTGGCAGTTTAACTTATGCAATGTGATTGGGAGAAAGAGTTTATGATGTGTTTTAATGTGGTTTGAAAAATGAGTGTATTTCCTGTTGGTATGCAAGGCTTGGAATGTGTAATGAGTTTTCTCTATATGGGATCATGAAAGTCCTTGACTAGTTGAGTGCGCTGATGTTTGAGGCGTAGGGAAAGGGATATGAATTTTCCCTGTTGTCTTATTATGGTATGGTATATGCGATGTATTATGGAAAGTTGATAACGGCATGTTCAAGGTTTTGAGATCAATTAATATTATATGAGGAGTCATTAAAATCCTCAAGCAACGTGGGCAGCTGCAGATAATCTGAGAATCAATCTTCCTGGTGATTTAGGAGAATGGTACTGCTATACTAGTATTTCGGCAGAGTCTATGGTCAAAAGGGCCAGGTAAAATAAACTGATAATATCTAGCGGTATGGTGGTATACTCCCGTTGGATCGACTGTAATAATTGAGTCGTTGATGACATAGTGAAATTTATGAATGGCTTTCGTGGTATGAATGGACGCTTGAGGTGCGTTATGTAATCGTACGGTGAAGTACGGAATCAGGCATAGTGATTCCTGTGTTATGTATGTGTTGGAGACTAGAAGTTCTCGTAACCCGCCTACGCAGCGGTGGTATATCGTGTGTATCGGCACAATGTAGTGGTTATCGGAAATTGGAAGCCCTAGTGGCTATCTCGTCACTTGATATGACGAATTTGAATAATGATATATGATTGCAGGCTGGTTGTCATAAGTCAGGTTGTCTAGACTAATGTGATATGGACTATATCGGAGAAATGTCACAACTGCGTGGCAGAGCGCATCAGAGTATGCTCCAATAGGGTGGATGTACCCTAGGGCCAGCGGACGGCTGGTAGGTATTGCTTTGTTAGTTGGGCCTTCGTGGCGGATGTCAGTGTAGAGGTATCTACCATTGATTCAATTCCGGTATTGAGGAACTTTGTCGAATGAGTTTCGTGTGACCGAGCTCGAGGCCATATATACATGTTTGTTGCAATGAGCAACTTGAGTCGATGTGCATTCCCTTTTGCTAGATTTATGCATGGATCGGGTGGCACGCCGCCACATGTATGGTATCTGGATCGGGTGGCACGCCGCCACAGGTATGCTATTGGAACGGGTTGCGCGCCGCAACAGTGTGATGTGGAAAATATAGTTTCCTATATCTTACCTTGTATACAATAGTTCCTAGCTTCCGAGGAATAGTCCGTATTGGTTTCGCTCGGGGAATAGCACATCGGTTGTGTCTTTTCGGGATTTGATAGCGTATATCTATCGTATCGCCACGGGTGAGGTTGATTGCTTGGGTTCAAGACCTAGATCTGTGCGTGGCTAACCGTTTAGAGCTTAGTGGCTTGAGGTGTTTCATGAGTAATAATGTTGGGGTAGAATCACGAATCGTGGCAAGGCCACATGATGTGATGACCTTTCAAGAATGAGTCGTGCACTCCATTCCTATGATGTGAGATGGGATCTCGGTTATATATTATGATGGTACAAAGGAATTGAATTACAGCCCTGTTGTTGGAGTCAGTTGTCATAATTTGAGTATGTTTAGATGTTTCTATTGGAGCTCATATTGTGCTCATCGTGGCTTAGGCCGGTGCTGAGGTGTCATATCACCAGTGCGGTGTGTTATAATCGAAATGATCGTCGAAGCCAATAATGAGTGTGAGTATATGTGATTTGAGCTAGTTAGAAAGGCAATACCGAGATTTGGCTCCGAATTTTGTTGTAGTATCAATTAAAAGGGAAATGGATTCATGAATGGTTGACCTGAGAGATGGGTTCGATATATCGCGTGTGCGGTTGCCGTTAGCAGGATATGAAGGTGTTGGAATAAGACTCTATCTAATGAAAAAGGTTTTTCGGTTGGTATTTGGTTATCGTGGGAAATTGTTGTGATTAGGGATTATTGTTCCGAGTGATTGGGTTGTTTGACACATCATATTATCTCACCGAGGTGGCGAGTATGGACTATTACAGTTGGATCGTGTGTATCCCGAGTATAGGCATGGGATTAGCATTTGGCATATGATTTCAGAAAGTACAATGTGATTTATGGTTCAGATGGTATGTGAAATTTTGACTATGTGGTGTTTTCGGACTTATGTGAGATAGGGTGACGTATGATCACCCGGATATATGCTTGGTAAGGTCATTCGGCTATTGGGTGGCTTCTAGTACAACTCTGAGTCCGCTCGACACTACTTTAGTAACATTTTCACTGTAACGACCCGGCCCGTCGTTATGGAAATTACCACCCCGTTATGTTGCATTTACATATCTTATGCTTTTATATCGGTGTTAGAACCTATCGGATGAGTTAGGAATGAATTGAATTGAAAATGAAGCAAATAGCATATTTGAAGGAAGTTTGAATATGGAAAGTCAACCTAGAGTTGACTATTGAGTTAGAGTGCTCGGAATCAGATTCTGATGATTCGACTAGTTTCGGGGGATCATTTATGACTTAGGAGAGCAATCGAAATTGAATTTGGAGGTCCGGTGTAGTTTTAGGCTTGAATTGGCTAAGGTTGAATTTTGGCGAAATCCGAACGGTAGGTGAGATTTTGATCCGGGAGTCGGAATGGAATTCCGACAATTGCCGTAGCTCCGTTAGGTGATTTTGGATATGCCTGCAAATTTTCAGGTCATTCGGACGTCGTTTGGTCGGGTTTTTGATTGAATGAGCAATTCGGAAATTTTGAAGAAACTTAGGCTTGAATTAGTGTGTAATTAGTGATTTTGATGTTTAGGATGGTGTTTTTATGTTATGAGCAAGTTTGAATGAGGTAATGTGATATACTGGTGGCTTTGATTGAGGTCCCGGGGGCCTCGGGGTGATTTCGGATGGCTAACGGGAATTTTTGAGTTGAAAAATGCAGCAGAAAAATTGGAGAGAAATTTTGTTCTATGCGATCGCAATGCTCTGATGCGATCGCATAGTGTTAGCTACAGTGCCCGGAGAGTTTGTTCTATGCGATCGCAATGCTCTGATGCGATCGCATAGTGTTAGCTACAGTACCCAGGATTTTGTTCTATGCAATCGCATAGTGTTAGCTACAGTGCCCGGAGAGTTTGTTCTATGCGATCGCAATGCTCTGATGCGATCGCATAGTGTTAGCTACAGTACCCAGGATTTTGTTCTATGCAATCGCATAGTGTTAGCTACAGTGCCCGGAGAGTTTGTTCTATGCGATCGCAATGCTTTGATGCGATCGCATAGTGTTAGCTACAGTACCGGACAGAATGTTAAAAACATTTCAGTCGCGAAAACAACCCATTTTTCCACCATTTTTGGCCGTTCTTGAGAGCTTTTGGACGGGAATTGAAGGGATTTCGACGGGGAATCATTGGAGGTAAGTTTTATGAGTTAAATACATGTTTTTATACAAGAATCATCCATGGAATTCATGAATCTATAGCTAAAAATCAAGAAAATAGGGCTTGGAGCAAAAACCTTAAATTTAGGATTTGAAGGACCATTTGTGGTCCGAATTGGGAGTTCTTGGTATGTACGGACTCGTGGTGAGATGAGGATTCCGAAAATGTGAATTTCAGAATTTTTCGAGATGTGGGCCCGGGGCTCGGGTTTTGTCAATTTCGTGATTTTTGATATTTTTCGAGTTCTTTCGATTGGGTTATGTTCCATTAGCCTATTTTGATATATTTGTACTGATTTTGGCTAGTTTGACGTGCGTGGATGCCGGTCCGAGGAGCTAAGGCGTCGCGAGCATGAAGCTTCTACCGGTTCGAGGTGAGTGGTAGTAGTAAATAATGTACTGAGGGTTTGAAACCCCGTACTAGCACTTCACAGTGCTATATTGAGATGAGACACGCGTTTTATGACGGGCGTGGTGACATTGTGATTGGGGGTTCGGACTTAGTCCTTCCCGACTAATAGTATACTGTGTGTTATGACTGATAATAAGTTTATAACCGTGCAATTGGGCTGATAGCCATGTTTGGGGCCTTGTGCCGATCTGTAGAGCATTAGGGAACCTATAGAGCTAGGTGACCCTTATAATGTGTTGGAAGCATACACTCAGCCATAGCTCTAGCCGTATAGTATAATATGAGCCCGTACTAGATGTGTACATTGAGAGAGATTATCTAGGGTGGAATTCTCTATTCTAGCTGAGCGGGCCTGAAAGGCCAAGTCTATACCGATTGAGATGAGACAGGGTCAAAGACCCACTATGAGATGTTATATTGGGCCTGAAAGGCCAAGTCTATATTGACTGAGACGGTGTCAAAGACCCACTATGAGATGTTATATTGGGCCTGAAAGGCCAAGTCTATATTGACTGAGACAGGGTCAAGGACCCACTGTGATATATTATATTGGGCCTGAGAGGCCAAGTATATATTGACTGGGATAGGGTCGAGGACCCATTATGAGGTAGTATATATATATATATACCTACATTGGATCGGGCTGCACGCCGCAGCAGTATATATGTTGGATCGTACTGCACGCCGCAGTAATATACATGTGATATACGTGTAATATACATGTGGGACGGACTGCACGCCGCAGTATTATTGCGCTTGGGCTGTAGGAGCCCCTTCGGAGTCTGAGTCTGCACACATTCCAGTGAGCGCTGGTATATTATGGGATCGGGCTGCACGCCGCAGCGGTATAATTATATATGTATATATATATATTAGATCGGACTGCACGCCGCAGTGATATATGGTGGACCTGGCTGCACGCCATAGCACCATAGCGCTTGGGCCTAGGGAGCCCCTCCGAAGTCTGTATACACCCCCAGTGAGCGCCGTCGACGTTAAATGGAGCGGGCGGCGCGCCGCAGCAGTATATGTATTGGAGCGGGCGCACGCGCCGCAGCAGTATATGTATTGGAGCGGGCTGCAAGCCGCAGCATTATACTTATTCATATTCATATATATACTGAAATATTTATATGTTATCGACAGATGTATATGTCTCCATATATTGAAATGGCTGTATACCGTAGTGGTACGAGCGAGGATGTGGTCGGTGTGGGACCTAGATGAGATAGATGTGGACTGGAGATCAGAGTACTCATTATAGTGATGACTAACCTGTGGGGGTTGCCTTAGAACTGTTTAGTGATAGTACAGGAGTTCTTATTTTCGGTTATTGTTTATTATTGTTACTCACTGAGTTGAAATATACTCACCCCACTCCCCTGCACTTTTTGTGCAGATATACAGGTTCAGGAGGGCAGTTGAGCTATCGCAACTGCTTTATTATCCCCATTCCGTGGAGACTTCGAGGTAGCTGCCAACGTCCGCAGTACCTGACCTCTTTCTTTTTATCATTTTGTTGTCTCCATTCTGGTTAGACTTGATTTTATAGTAGATCTCATTTGTAGAGGCTCGGACTTGTGACGCCACGATTTGGTTGGGACTGTGTTCTTGTATTTCAGTTCTACACTTCTTGATTTGTTATGAAAACAGGCTAATCATGCCGATTAATCGGTATTAATTATACTTGGCTGGTTTAATTGGATAAGATGGTCGGGCTTGCCTAGCAATGTGTTGGGCGCCATCACGACCGGGGTTTGGGGTCGTGACTGCTTTTACACTCAACCTCACTAGGTAATCAATAATGAAAAAGTGCACGACATCACCCTTCGTTCTTTACCACTCAATATCACTAGATAATCAATAATAGAAACGTGCACGACATCACCCTTCATGCTTTACCACTCAACCTCACCATATGAATAATAGAAATGTGCACGGCATCACCCTTCGTGCTTTATCACTCTTCCTCACCACATAAGTAATAGAAACGTGCACGGTATCACCATTCGTGCTTTATCACTCTACCTCACCAAATCAGAGACAACAATAATAAATAAATAGAAATGGCAACAACAAGTCTTACTTCAATTCTTAGTTCCACAATACCAATCTCAACTTTGGGTAGAACCCCGTCAATACCAAATCCCATAAAAACATGATAAGAAACTTCTCAACACATCGAATATCTAGTTTACACATAAACAATATGATCAACATACAACATCTTCAAAAATAAGACACACTCACATGTATTGACTTGACAATAATGTATACATACTCGTCACCTAACATATACGTTGTACTCAACATCCAAACACGTAGCAAATAGGAAATTAACACCTAATCCCTCAAGCTAAGGTTAGCCACAACCTTGATTCTACGGTCAAACTCAAGCCGCAAATACCGCTTTTCCCTTAGTTTCCACTTCCAATCAGTTCGTATCTATTCATAATTAACTTATTAACATCAATTAATGCTAAATAAATCAATTCCAATACATAATTATAGATTTTCCAATATTTTTCTCAAAAAGTTAAAAATTAACCCAGGGCCTGCTCGGTTAAAACTCACAATTCGGACCAAAATGTGATTACCCATTAACCCCTGAGCCCGGAAATACAATTAGTTTGGGAATCCGACCTCAATTAGGTCTAAATTCACAAATTTCGAAATTCTTAAGTTTTACCCAAAAATATTTAATTCCACCATAAAAAATCCTAGATTTTATGATGAAATCTTATAAAAAGATGAAATGGATTGAAAGAAATTAGTTAAGAATCATTTACCTATGATCTGGGCAAGAAATGGTACTTTGAAAAATTACCTCCTGAAGCTTAGGTTTTAGAAAATGGGAGAACGAATGAAAAATCCCGTCCAAAAATTATTTTGAACAGTTGTAGTTATCGCATTTGACCCTGCAAATGCAAAAGTTTCATCACAAATGCAAAGAATATCCAGGACCTTCTACTATCGCAAATGCAAACACTTTTCGCAAATGAGACATGTTCCTATCGCAAATGCGATGCTCAACTTTGCAATTACGAAAGTCCCCTCCTAGCCCTACTGTTCGCAAATATGAAGCTTCTTTACAAATGCAATGCTCGCATTTGAGAGCCAGACTCCACAAATGCAAAGTATGCAGACCTGCAACATACCAAAAAATTTTTTTAAGTTTCAAATCACTCTGTAGCCTATCCAATATTCATCCGAGCTCTCGAGGCTCCAAACCAAACATGCACACAAGTCTTAAAATATCATACGAACTTGATCATGCGTTCAAATTACCAAAATAACACCTAAAACTATGAATTCAACACCAAAACACATGACATTTTCAAGATAGTTTCAAACTTTCTATTTTCTCAACCAAAGGTCCGAATCGTGTCAAATCCCTTTGTTTCTCACTAAACTTCACAGATAGGGTATAAAAATCATAATGGATCTGTACCGGAATTCGGAACCAAAATACGAGCCCGATACCAATAAATTCAAATATTATTCAATTTCTAGAAACTACTATATTTTCAGTTTAACAATTTTCGTCAACAATTTATTTCTCATGCTAGGAACCTTGGAATTCGATTCTGGGCATACGCCCAAGTCCCATATTTTACTATAGAACCTCCGATACCGTCAAATCACGAATCCGGATCCGTTTACTCAAAATGTTGAACATAAATTAATTTTTAAAGGCAAAACTCAATATTTTTCTCAAATTTTATATAAAAGCTTTCCGGAAACACGTTCGGACTGCGCATGCAAACAAAGGAGAAAGGAAATCAGATTGTTAAGGCCTCGAAACACAGATCAAATTCTAAGACAGGAGATGATTACATAGACACGTGAGCATTTATGGCCAAATAAAAGTTCGTTTAGCTAAGCACGACTTTACTCTAATTGTAGAAAATATGTCTCAGAAATAAATAAAGAATTGTGATCCAACCATTAAATAGCTCTTCATGCTGATAGTGTAAAAAAATACTGACGATGAATATAACATAAATTCAGCTCACGTCTATTATATTAGTTAGTGTTTTGATGGGAGTATTTTGAAAAGAAATGATTTTTTATTTTAAAAGGTGTCTATTGATAAAGATTTTAATTTTAAAAAGAGGTGACTTTTTATTTTTAAAATGTGCATATGCCAAAGGTTTTGATTTTGAAAAGATGTGACTTTTTATTTTAAAAGGTGCCTATTGGCAAAGGTTGAGTCTGTTAGTCCTAACAGACACCTAAAGGGCTTATAAATACCCTTTGCCTCTCCAAACAAAATCATCAGGAAAAGCAACAAAATATCTTCTTCTTTTCTGCTATCTCAATTCACAAAATTTGTTCCAGTAGAAATTTGAGTTAATTGCTGGTGCTCGAATTTCAGGGGCTTTGTAAAATCCTGGAGGAATTCTGCCATAATCCCTGCAGCAATGATATTGGGAGGCTTAAATTCCTTAACGATAGTGACTACACTATCAAAGCCTAATTATTTCGTTCCTATATTCTGTTATATTTTCTAACAATCTTAAGGAATTTAAGCCTACTACAACGAGGCTTCTGGTAGTGATTCTGATTTCAACAAGATGTTTGAAGTGTTCAAACTGGATCGATTTGATGCTCAAATTTCACCCGCTGGAAAGACAAATTGCTTTTCTTTCTCATGGATTTGGGAATAGCATATCTACTGAGTTCTGATCTTATTGCAATGCCAGAACCTACTGTTGAAGACTCTGCAAAATTAAGGCGGTACACAAAAAACGTGAAGATGATGAGGTGTGCTGTAGAGGTTTTATTTTAAACTCACTTTCTAATAGTTTATATGATTTTAATTAAATAAATGCGGAATACTTTATCGAAATGGAAATAATAAATCACGAGGTAAAAATCATATTGAAATCCTCTACCCAAGACTTGGAGTCACCAACTCACAAACTACTATGGAATACTACACATAAAGTCTGAAGGAAATATAACATAATTCTGTTTGTCTCGGAACAATGAGACTACAGCTATTAACATAATTAGAGAAAGAGACGCCGGGCCTGCGGACGTCTGCAAGCTACCTCGGTCTCAAATGTGATCAACTCCCACGCGATCTATTTATTGCTGCTGCTGCTGCTCCTGATCGTAACCTGGACCTGTGCAAAAACGCACAGAAGTGTAGCATCAGCACAACCGACCCCATGTGCTGGTAAGTGCCTGGCCTATCCCGGCGAAGTAGTGACAAGCCTAGGACCAGACACCCACATAAACCTGTGCAATTCAATATATATATATATACCATCAAATAACAAGAAATAATCAAGTATTAACACAATAAGGAATATCTTAAAGAATTCAACAATTAACCACAGTTAATAATTTCACAAGGAAAAACAATGTGTAATGTAAACACAAATAATATCAATTCAAGGAATAGCAAACAGTTGCACGGCATCACCCTTCGTGCTTTTACTCTCATCCTCACATCCATAGTACGGCATGATCCTTCGTACATGGTTCAATAATAGGGCACGGCATGATCCTTCGTGCATAATCAATAATAAACATGGCACGGCATGATCCTTCGTGCATAATCAATAATAAACATGGCACGGCATGATCCTTCGTGCATAATCAATAATAAACATGGCACGGCATGATCCTTCGTGCATAATCAATAATAAACATGGCACGGCATCACCCTTCGTGCATTATCTCTCTTCCTCACCCACATAACAATCACAGTTAAGGGCAAAGAAAGAAACAGTAATTTATAAATCGTCCCATCAAGGGCAACCAATAATTTTCTTCACAACAAGTCCTAACAAGGAAGAACAATAACAATTCATCTGTAATATATCTCAAATAAACATTTTCCCAAAGACTCACGGTCATACTAGACGCCAGTGTATGGATGCTCGTCACCACAGCCCATACACCGCACTCGATCACATAACACATAACACATAATCCTATTCCCTCAAGCTAGGATAGAACAAACACTTACCTCGAGTGCTTATGAACAATTCAATCCGTGGATATGTCTTTTCTTTCAATTTGGCTCCAATTCAACCGTATCTATACACAATTGATTTAATATCATCAATTTTACTCAACAAACTAATTCTTAAGACCAAATACAACTTTTACAACATTCTTGCCATGAATAGTGAATTTCAACCCCGGGCCCACATGGTCGGAATTCGGGGTTAGGACCAAAATCCGGTTACCCATTTCCCCACGAGTTCATATATATGATTTGTTTCAAAATCGGACCTCAATTCGAGGTCCAATTCCCCAATTTATGAAAAACCCTATTTTCTAACAAAAACAAGAATTTTACCATGAAAACATTTGATTTCTAATGAAAAACATGTTTAATGATGTTAGGAATTGAAAGAATTAAGTAAAAAGTGACTTACAATCGATTTGATGAAGAAGAAATCCTTGAAGAATCGCAAATGGGTGTTTTGGTTTTGTAAAAATGTGAAGAAATAACTGAAATCCGTGTTTTTCAGGTCTCTGTGTTCGCATTTGCGAACATGGGTTCGCAATTGCGAACCCCGACCAATTTCTGGAGTTTGAAAAATAAGCTAAGGGTGTAAAGTTCGCATTTGCGAACATTTGTTCGCATTTGCGAACAGTTCGCATTTGCGAACTAATGTTCGCATTTGCGAACACATGCTGCACAAGGCATTGTTCGCATTTGCGAACAATGGTTCGCATTTGCGAACCAAGGCGGTCACTGGGACGTTCGCATTTGCGAACAATGGTTCGCATTTGCGAACCAAGGCAGCACTGGGGACCTTCGCATTTGCGAACAATGGTTCGCATTTGCGAACCAAGGCTGGCTTCGCATTTGCGATCAAGGGTTCGCATTTGCGAGCCTTGCCTTACACTGTCCCCTTCGCAATTGCGAGAAATTCTTCGCAATTGCGAAGCCAACAGCTGGGGGAAAAAAACCAGCAGTTCAAAATTCAGAATTTCATCCAACGGCCTATCAAATCTTTACCCGAGCCCCCCGGGCTCCAAACCAAACATGTACACAACCTCAAAAACACATTATGGACTTGTTCGTGCGATCATATCGCCAATATCACTTCGTTTTAATCAAATCGAGCCTCAAACTCATGATTTTCATACTTTTGATTTTCAAAACTTCTTAACTTGGAACTCGAGGTCCAAAACATCTCAAACGACATCCAAATGTCACCAAACTTTACCAGAAATCACATATATAATATTTAAGACTTGTACCGGGCGTCGGAACCAAAATACGAGCCCGATACCAATGTCTATCAATTTATTTCCTTTAATAATTGCATCAAAAACAATTTCACATAAAAATTCATAACTTGGGCTCTAGGCCTCAGAATTCGACTCCGGACACATGTCCAAGTCCCATATTTTTCTACGGACCTCTCGGGACCATCCAATCTCGGGTCCGGATCCGTTTACCGAAAATGTTGACCGAAGTCAACCATATCAATATTAATTTCATTTTTTATCCACATTTCTCATAGAATTCATATTTTCTATCACAAAATCTTTCCGGCTACATGCTCGGATCGTGCACGTAAATCGAGGCAACATAGAATGAGGTTTTCAAGGCCTCGGAAGCTCGAAATTATTAATAAAATAAGTGATGACCCTTTGGGTCGTCACAATCTCCACCTCTAAAACAACCGTTCGTCCTCGAACGGACAAAAGAAAGAAGTACCTGAGTCGGGAAACAAGTGTGGGTAACGGCTCCGCATATCAGACTCGGACTCCCAGGTCGATGCCTCGGGAGGCTGACCTCTCCACTGAACACGCACAGAAGGATAACTCTTCGACCTCAACTGTCGAACCTGCCGGTCTAGAATAGCCGCCGGCTCCTCCTCGTAGGATAGATCATTGTCCAATTGGATAGTCCTGAAGTCTAACACATGTGTGGGATCGTCGTGGTATATCCGAAGCATAGATACATGAAAAACTGCATGCACGGCTGATAAGCTAGGCGGCAAAGCTAGTCTGTAAGTCACCCCTCCCACTCTATCTAGAATCTCAAATGGACCAATATACCTAGGGCTGAGCTTGCCCTTCTTCCCGAACCTCATCACACCCTTCATAGGCGACACTCGGAGCAATACTCGTTCACCAACCATGAAATCTACATCTCGAACCTTACGATCCGCATAAGTCTTCTGCCTGGACTGAGCTGAACGCAATCTCTCCTGAATAGTCTTGACCTTATCCAAGGCCTCCTGAACTAAGTCTGTACCTAACAACCGAGCCTCTCCCGGTTCAAGCCATCCAACTGGTGATCGACATCGCCTACCATACAACGCCTCATACGGAGCCATCCGGATGCTAGATTGGTAGCTGTTATTGTAGGCGAACTCTGCTAATGGTAGAAACTGATCCCACGAGCCTCCGAAATCAATAACACAGGCTCGAAGCATGTCCTTAAGAATCTGAATAGTCCTCTCGGACTGGCCATCCGTCTGAGGATGAAATGCTGTACTCAACTGAACCTGGGTGCCTAACTCCTGCTGAACCGCTCTCCAGAACCGCGAGGTAAACTGCGTACCCCGATCAGAGATAATAGATACTGGCACCCCGTGGAGACGAACAATCTCCCTAATGTAAACCTCCGCTAACCTCTCCGACGAGTAGGAGACAGATACAGGAATAAAGTGTGCTGATTTGGTAAGTCTATCAACAATGACCCAAATAGCATCAAATTTCCTCCGAGTCAAAGGAAGTCCAGTAACGAAGTCCATAGTGATCCGCTCCCATTTCCACTCGGGAATTTCAATCCTCTGGAATACACCACCAGGTCTCTGGTGCTCATATTTCACCTGCTGACAATTTAGACACCGAGCGACATACGCAACGATATCTTTCTTCATTCTGCGCCACCGATAGTGTTGCCGTAAGTCCTGGTACATCTTCGCGGCGCCTGGGTGAATAGAATACCGCGAACTGTGGGCCTCTGCTAAGATTAACTCTCGAATCCCTTCGACATTGGGCACGCAAACTCGACCTTGCAATTTCAATATCCCATCATCATCTAGATTTACCTGTGTGGGACCTCCCCGCTGTACTGTATCTCTCAACTCACGCAAATGAGGATCATCAAATTGCCTCTCACGGATACGCTCTAATAAGGAAGAACGAGCGACCGTGCAGGCTAACACTCTGCTAGGCTCAGAAATGTCTAATCTCGCGAACCGGTTGGCTAAGGCCTGGACATCTAGAGCTAATGGTCTCTGATTGACCGGAATATATGCAAGACTACCCATGCTGGCATACTTTCTACTCAATGCATCGGCCACCACATTGGCCTTCCCTGGGTGATATAATATAGTAACATCATAGTCTTTTAGCAACTCTAACCATCTCCGTTGTCGTAGATTCAACTCCTTTTGCTTGAACAAGTATTGTAGGCTTTTGTGATCAGTGTACACCTCACATGTCACACCATATAGATAATGCCTCCGGATCTTTAAGGCATGAACCACTGCTGCTAATTCAAGATCATGAACTGGATAATTCTTCTCATGTATTTTTAACTGTCTCGAAGCATAAGCGATAACCTTACCGTCCTGCATCGATACCGCTCCAAGCCACGTACGAGATGCGTCGCGATAAACCTGTATAAGGCCACATGCACGTAGGTAGTACCAACAGCGGTGCGGTGGTCGAGGCTGTCTTGGGCTTTCGAAAGCTCGCCTCACACTCCTCGACCACGCGAAGCCGGACACCCTCCGGGTCAACTCCGGTCGTCGGGGCCGCAATGAAGAAAACCCCTGACAAAACGACGGTAGTAACTCGCTAATCCCAAGAAACTCCGGATCTCGATCACCGAAGCTGGTCGAGGCCAATTCCGGAACCGCCTCGATCTTCTTTGGGTCTACCGAATACCTTCCACAATACGATGTGACCCGAAATGCTACCGAACTCGGCCCGAACTCACATTTAGAAAATTTGGCATATAGGCGGTTATCTTTCGAGTACGAAGAACTACTACGAGGTCGTTGCTCGTGCTCTTCGCCGGCTGCGGGAGTACACCGGGATGTCATCTATAAAGACTATCACGAACGGATCTAAGTAAGGCCTGAATACTCGATTCATCAACTCCATGAATGCTGCTGGGGCATTGGTCGACCCGAAAGACATGACCAAGAACTCATAATGCCCATATCTAGAGCGAAAGGCTGTCTTGGGAATGTCGGCCGCCCTGATCTTCAGCTGATGGTAGCCCGATCTCAAGTCTATCTTAGAGAATACCCTCGCTCCCTGGAGCTGGTCAAACAAATCATCAATCCTCGGCAGTGGATATTTATTTTTGATAGTAACCTTGTTCAACTGCCGATAATCAATGCACGTTCTCATTGATCCATTTTTCTTCTTTACAAATAATACGAGGGCACCCCATGGCAAAACACTAGGTCTAATGAAACCCTTTTCAGGTAAATCCTGCAATTGTCCCTTCAATTCCTTTAACTCCGGCAGAGCCATGCAATATGGTGGGAGAGAAATGGGCTGAGTGCCCAGAGCCAAATCAATACTAAAATCAATATCCCTGTCGGGTTGGCATGCCCGGCAGGTCTGAAGGAAAAACCTCAGGAAACTCCCGTGCAATAGGGACTGAATCAATGGAAGGAACTTCTGCGCTGGAATCACGAACATAAGCCAAATAAGCTAAACACCCCTTCTCGACCATACGTCGAGCCTTAACATAAGAAATAACAGTGCGAACGGAGTGGCTTGAGGTACCCTTCCACTCTAATCGGGGTGATTCTGGCAAGGCTAAGGTGACAATCTTAGCATGACAATCAAGAATAGCATGGTATGGGGACAACCAGTCCATCCCCAATATGACATCAAAATCTACCATATCCAAGAGCAACGGATCAACACGGGTCTCAAGACCCCCAAATATAACTACGCACGAACGATGCACCCGATCGACTACGATAGAGTCACCCACTGGCGTAGCCACATAAACTGGAATATCCAGAGCATAGCCGGGCACGGCCAAATACGGTGCGAAGTAGGAAGACACATAGGAATATGTAGATCCGAGGGTCAAATAATGCTGAAGCACCTCCGCCACGCACGAGAATAGTACACTGTAATCACGACGTCCGATGCCTCTGCCTGCGGCTCCGGCCGGTAAAGCATAGAATCGGGGATGTGCACCTCCCTCTGATCTGCGTCTCTAGGACGACCATCGGCTGGCCGACCTCTACCTCTCGCCGGACGGTCTCCGCCTCTGCGGTCTCGACCTCCGCCTCATAATCCCTACCCCCGCCTGCGGCGCTGGGCGGGCGGGCGAGGGTCGGTGGGGCACCGAATCATAGGACGAGGACCTCGCTGCCGAGAGTTGCCCGCTGCTATAGGGCAATTCCTGATAAAATGACCTGGGTCGCCACAACCGTAGCAACTCTTAGACTGATAGGGCTGCTGGCCCCGACGACCTGAATGGCCTCCACGAACGCTCTGAAGAGGCTGAGCACTAATAGGAGACTGGTCTGAATAATACCCCCGAGAACCACGATCACCCGATCCACCCTGTGAAGCCTGAAGGGCGGAATGAAAAGGCCTGGAAGACTGGCCTCTATCAAAGGATTCTCTGCTACCAGAGGAAGAACCACCAAATCTACCTGAATGACGAGGCCTCTTATCTGAAGAATAACCGCCTCCCCTAGTAAGAGCCATCTCAACTCTGCGTGCTGCATTAGCTGCCTCCTGAAATGATATGTCACTCCCCACGCCCATAGCCATCCGGAGTCTAATCGGATGATTAAGCCCATCTATAAACTTGCGGACCCTCTCCCGCTCAGTGGGAAGTATCACCATTGCATGACGAGCCAAGTCGATAAATCTCGTCTCATACTGTGTAACTGTCATAGTGCCCTGATGGAGGCGCTCAAACTGCCTCCGAAGTACATCCCTCTGAGTAGTAGGGAGAAACTTCTCCATAAATAGTTCCGCAAACTGATCCCATGATAAAGCTGGGGACCCTGCTGGTCGAGTCGAGCAATAATCTCTCCACCAAGTCTTGGCGGATCCTGCAAGCCTGAATGTACAGAAGTCAACTCCATTTGTCTCCACGATCCCCATAGTCTTGAGAATCTCATGGCAACTGAATAAGAAATCCTGAGGATCCTCTGATGTGGCACCGCTGAAAGTAGTGGTAAATAGCTTGGAGAACCGATCAAGTCTCCATAAAGAATCAGAAGTCATGGCCGCTCCATCTCCGGCCTGAGCTGTGGTACCTGACTGAGTGGCCACAACTGGCTGAACCACTGGTGCCTGAGGCTGGGGAGCTACTGGCTCTGGAGTACGTGCAACAGGAGTCTAGAGCCCTCCTCCATCCTGAGCAGCGGCTGGTGCAGCTGGTAATAAGTCTGCTCTGGCAATGCTGTCCATAAAACCCGCTATCCTGACCAGAGCCTCCCGAAGATCTGGGGTAAATAAAGGCTCCTGGGACTTGAGCTGGGCCCACTGGAGCTGTTGGGACTGGAGCCTTCTCACCAATCTCAACATGAGGCTCCACCTCTGGAATAGTTGCCCGGGGCTGAGCTCTGCCCCTACCACGACCTTCAATACGGCCTCGGCCCCCGCCCCTCGCGGGAGCTGCCTGGGACTCAGGCTGCTGATCAGCGGACGAAGAAGCGCTTGTCCTCACCATCTGCGAAAGGACATAGTAGAAATCCAATCAATATTTGAGGAACAAATAGCACGACAAGAAAGAACAAATGAGAGACTTTTTCCTAACTCAATAGACTCTGGAGGACAAGTACAGACGTCTCCGTACCTACCTCTCAAACTCTACTAAGCTTGTTCGTGAGTGGTGAGACCTATGTAACCTAGGGCTCTGATACCAACTTGTCACGACCCGGATTTTCCCCCAATATCGGGATCGTGATGGCGCCTACTCGTGGTAGCTAGGCAAGCCACTGTATTCATACTATCCTATTTTTTAACACAATTTTAATTAAATAAATGCGGAATACTTTATCGAAATGGAAATAATAAATCACGAGGTAAAAATCATACTGAAATCCTCTACCCAAGACTTGGAGTCACCAACTCACAAACTACTATGGAATACTACACATAAAAGTCTGAAGGAAATATAACATAATTCTGTTTGTCTCGGAACAATGAGACTACGGCTATTAACATAATTAAAGAAAGAGACGCCGGGCCTTGCGGACGTCTGCAAGCTACCTCGGTCTCAAGTGTGATCAACTCCCACGCGATCTATTTATTGCTGCTGCTGCTCGTGATCGTAGCCTGGATCGTAACACTGGACTCTGTGCAAAAACGCACGAAGTGTAGCATCAGCACAACCGACCCAGTGTTTTTGGTAAGTGCCCGGCCTATCCGGCGAAGTAGTGACAAGCCTAGGACCGGACACCCACATAACCCTGTGCAATTCAATATATATATATATACCATCAAATAACAAGAAATAATCAAGTATTAACACGATAAGGAATATCTTAAAGAATTCAACAATTAACCACGGTTAATAATTTCACAAGGAAAAACAATGTGTAATGTAAACACAAATAATATCAATTGAAGAAATAGCAGACAGTTGCACGGCATCACCCTTCGTGCTTTTACTCTCATCCTCGCATCCATAGTACGGCATGATCCTTCGTACATGGTTCAATAATAGAGCACGGCATGATCCTTCGTGCATAATCAATAATAAACATGGCACGGCATGATCCTTCGTGCATAATCAATAATAAACATGGCACGGCATGATCCTTCGTGCATAATCAATAATAAACATGGCACGGCATGATCCTTCGTGCATAATCAATAATAAACATGGCACGGCATCACCCTTCGTGCATTATCTCTCTTCCTCACCCACATAACAATCACAGTTAAGGGCAAAGAAAGAAACAGTAATTTATAAATCGTCCCATCAAGGGCAACCAATAATTTTCTTCACAACAAGTCCTAACAAGGAAGAACAATAACAATTCATCTGTAATATATCTCAAATAAACATTTTCCCAAAGACTCACGGTCATACTAGACGCCAGTGTATGGATGCTCGTCACCACAGCCCATACACCGCACTCGATCACATAACACATAACACATAATCCTATTCCCTCAAGCTAGGATAGAACAAACACTTACCTCGAGTGCTTATGAACAATTCAATCCGTGGATATGTCTTTTCTTTCAATTTGGCTCCAATTCAACAGTATCTATACACAATTGATTTAATATCATCAATTTTACTCAACAAACTAATTCTTAAGACCAAATACAACTTTTACAACATTCTGCCCGGAATAGTGAATTTCAACCCCGGGCCCACATGGTCGGAATTCGGGGTTAGGACCAAAATCCGGTTACCCATCCCCCCACGAGTTCATGTATATGATTTGTTTCAAAATCGGACCTCAATTCGAGGTCCAATTCCCCAATTTATGAAAAACCCTATTTTCTAACAAAAACAAGAATTTTACCATGAAAACATTTGATTTCTAATGAAAAACATGTTTAATGATGTTAGGAATTGAAAGAATTAAGTAAAAAGTGACTTACAATCGATTTGATGAAGAAGAAATCCTTGAAGAATCGCAAATGGGTGTTTTGGTTTTGTAAAAATGTGAAGAAATGGCTGAAATCCGTGTTTTTCAGGTCTCTGTGTTCGCATTTGCGAACATGGGTTCGCAATTGCGAACCCCGACCAATTTCTGGAGTTTGAAAAATAAGCTAAGGGTGTAAAGTTCGCATTTGCGAACATTTGTTCGCATTTGCGAACCAGGCTCCTTCGCATTTGCGAAGAAGGCTTCGCATTTGCGAAGCATGGCTCAGCAGTGATTCCTTCGCATTTGCGAAGAAGGCTTCGCATTTGCGAAGCATGGCTCAATAGTGACTCCTTCGCATTTGCGAAGAAGGCTTCGCATTTGCGAACAAGGCTGGGCCAACGGGGGCTTCGCATTTGCGATAAAGGTTCGCATTTGCGAGCCTGTCCCCTTCGCAATTGCGAGAAATTCTTCGCAATTGTGAAGCCAACAGCTGGGTGAAAAACCAGCAGTTCAAAAATTCAGAATTTCATCCAACGGCCTATCAAATCTTTACCCGAGCCTCCCCGGGCTCCAAACCAAACATGTACACAACCTCAAAAACACATTATGGACTTGTTCGTGCGATCATATCGCCAATATCACTTCGTTTTAATCAAATCGAGCCTCAAACTCATGATTTTCATACTTTTGATTTTCAAAACTTCTTAACTTGGAACTCGAGGTCCAAAACATCTCAAACGACATCCAAATGTCACCAAACTTTACAGAAATCACATATATAATATTTAAGACTTGTACCGGGCGTCGGAACCAAAATACGAGCCCGATACCAAGGTCAATTAATTTATTTCCTTTAATAATTGCATTAAAAACAATTTCACATAAAAATTCATAACTTGGGCTCTAGGCCTCGAATTCGACTCCGGACACATGTCCAAGTCCCATATTTTCCTACGGACCTCCCGGGACCATCCAATCTCGGGTCCGGATCCGTTTACCAAAAATGTTGACCGAAGTCAACCATATCAATATTAATATCATTTTTATATCAAATTTCACCCGCTGGAAAGACAAATTGCTTTTCTTTCTCATGGATTTGGGAATAGCATATCTACTGAGTTCTGATCTTATTGCAATGCCAGAACCTACTGTTGAAGACTCTGCAAAATTAAGGCGGTACACAAAAAACGTGAAGATGATGAGGTGTGCTGTAGAGGTTTTATTTTAAACTCACTTTCTAATAGTTTATATGATTTGTTCCGCCCTCACAAATCACCACAAGAAATCTTGAAAGCCTTGGAACAGAAATATACTGTTGTGAAGTAAGGAACGGACAGATTCCTTGGAATGAATTTTTTTTAATTTCAAATGGTAGATGGAAAATCTTTCATGGAACATGTTGATGAGTTATTGGTTTTGATATCTAGACTCAAAGATTTTAATGTCGATGTTTCTGAATCTCTCCAAGTGGCTGCTATACTTGCAAAATTACCAGCCACTTGGAATGACTATAGGAAGAAATTATTACATTCTTCCGAAGACTTTAATGTGGACCAGTTGACAAAGCATATTCGTATTGAAGAAGAGTCACAAACGTGAAAATAAATATGCTGCAGAAACTAGTTCGAAGGTTAATTATGTTGAGTCTAGTAAGGCAAACAACTCAGAAGAATCTGGAAACAAGAGAAAGTTTGAGGCTGCTCCGAAGGAAAGTTCTTCTAATATTAAGAAAGGTACGTGTTATACTTGCGGAAAAATGGGTCATTTTAAGAGAGATCGCAGGTTTCGTTATAGACAGAAAAAAGAAGAAAATGCCGGAAGGAAGAGGGTAAATAATGTTGAACAACAATAAGCTTCTTCTTCGGATATTGTTACTATGATTTCTACCTTTACCAACTTGAATCTGAGTATGGCAATTGAATGCAACATGGCAGTAACTATGAAATCTGCAGATTGGTGGTATGATTTCGGTACTACAGTTCATGTATGCAATTTTCTTCAAATATTATGAAGTTACAACAAGTAATGAAAAGGTTTTAATGAGAAATCATAACACCGCCAAGGTCTTTGGAAAAGGAACAGTTGAATTATAATTCACTTCGGAAAAGAAGATGGTTTTAATTAATGTTCATCATGTACCTGATGTTAGAAAAAAAGTAATTTCTGCAAGTTTATTAAGTAAGAAAGGCCTCAAAACTGTTATAGAGGCAAAAAAGATTACTTTCTCTAAAAATGGTTTATTTGTAGGACAAGGCTACTCTTGTGAGGGCATGTTCAAATTAAGTATTAATAAAGTTAAAGTTTCTACATATATGATTGAGTCATCTATTAATTTATGGCATGCTAGACTTTCACATGTTAATTTTTGATATGTTAAGTTTATGTCTAAAAATATTTTAATTCCTGCTGTTGAAAATAATGATAAAAATGTAAAATTTGCATACAAGCTAAGATGACTAAGAAATATTTTCCAAAGAATGAAAGGACAAGTAATCTACTTGAACTTGTACATTCCGATATATGTGAATTGAATGGTCATTTAACTAGAGGTGGAAATAGACACTTTATTACTTTTATAGATGATAATTCTAGATATACACATGTTTACTTAATGAAAATAAAAGATCAAGAATTTGATATGTTTAAGAGTTACAAAGCATTAGCTGAAAATTAATTGGAAAAGAAGATTAAAATTCTACGTAGTGATCGAGGAGGCGAATATATTTTCAATGAATTTTCTGTATTTTGTGAAGAAAATGATTTGATTCACCAAGTAAGTGCACCGTATACCCCACAACAAAATGGTCTTGCTGAAAGAAAAAATAGAATATTGGTAAATATGGTTACTGTCATACTTTTACATGTAAAGTTACCAACAAATTTATGGAGGGAAGCTTTGTTAACGGCTTGTTTTGTGCATAATAGAGTTCCTTGAAAGAAACTTAAGGTTTCACCATATGAATTAGGAAAAGTAAGAAAGTCTAACCTAAATTTCTTAAGGGTATGGGGCTGTTTAGCCTATTATAGAATTTCAAATCCTAAAAGGACTAAGTTAGGACCTAGAGGAATAAAAGCATATTTGTAGGATATACTGAGAACTCAAAGGCATACAGATTATAATTAGACATTGAATCTAAGTATATTGTGAAATCTAAAGATGTTGAGTTCTTGGAAACAAAGTTCATTGGTGATTCTAATAATTCACAAGAGGACACAGAAATTACTAAACAAGATGGCAATGCAACAAACATTGGTGATAATGCAGTAACTCAAGGAAACTGTGTAGAGCCTAGTTCTTCTTCTAACAATAAAAGAAAGGCAATTGAATCTCCTGTAGAACCAAGTAAAAGTCAAAGAGTTAGAAAAGAAAAAGGTATAAGTTCTGATTTTATTTCTTCTCAAGCACTAGTCTTTTTGGTAGAATGAAGTAAAGATGAAATATTAAATAAAATATCTATTATTTTAAATTTAGAAGAGGATCCTAAAACCTATAGTGAGGCTATGGCTTCGCGGGATTCTTCTTTCCGGAAAGAAGCTGTAAATGATCAAATGGATTCTCTTTTATCAAATGGTACATGGGTATTGGCAGATTTATCTTCTAATACTAAACCTATTGGGTGTAAATGGGTTTCTAGAAGAAAATACAATACTGATAGTTCTCTAAAAATATTTAAAGCTAGATTAGTAGCCAAGGGATTTAGACAACAGACAGGGGTAGATTATTTGACACATGTGCTCATGTGGCCAGGATTACCTCAATAAGAGTATTATTTTTTTTGGCATCGATATATAATCTAAATGTCCATCAAATGAATGTTAAGACGGCATTCTTAAATGGTGATCTTGATGAAGAAGTTTATATGGAGCAACCCGAAGGGTTTGTGCTTCCTGAAAATGAGAAGAAAGTTTGTAAATTAGTTAAGTCCTTGTATGGATTAAAACAAGCTCCAAAACAATGGCATCAAAAATTTGATAGTGTTATATTATCAAATAGTTTTAAACATAACGGAGCAGATGAATGCATTTATTCAAAATTCATAAAGGACTATGGAATGATAGTATATCTTTATGTTGATGACATGCTAATCATAGGAACTAACATACAAGACATAAATAAAACTAAGAAGTATTTAACTTCTCAATTCAAAATAAAAGATTTGGGAGAAGTTGATACTATCTTAGGTGTAAAAGTTAAAAGACATAGTGAAAGTTTTGCCTTATGTCAGTCTCATTATATTGACAAGGTTCTTTCCAAATTTAATTATTTGGATATTAAAGAATTTAATACTCTGTTTGATGCTTCTAGCAAGATGGTTGAGAATCCCAGAAGATCTGTTAGTCAATTAGATTATGCTAATGCAATTGGTTGTTTAATGTATGTTATGCATTATACTAGGTCAGATATTACCTTTGCAGTTTGTAAATTGTCAAGGTATACTCACAATCCAAGTGGTGCTCACTAGAAAGGTATAGTAAGAGTACTTGATTATCTGAAAAGGACAAAAACTTTTGCCTTGTATTATAACAGATTTCCTTCAGTGTTAGAAGGATATTGTGATGCTAGTTGGATAACTAGTGTTGGTGATAACAAGTCAACGTCTAGGTGAATATTCACTTTAGGTGGAGGAGCAATTTTGTGGGCTTCTTAGAAACAGACGTGTATTACTCATTCCACAATGAAATCTGAGTTTATTGCTTTAGCAGCTGCAGGAAGAGAAGCAGAATGGCTGAGAAATTTGTTGTTAGATATAAAATTGTAGCCACAACCAATACCATCTGTTCTCTTGCACTGTGGTAGTGAAGCAACTATGTCTAAGTCATTTAGCAAAATATACAATGGAAAATCTAGACATATTGCTTTAAGACATGAGTATATAAGACAATTAATTTCGTATGGAATTATTACTGTTGTGTACATCAAGTCTGAAGACAATCTTGCTGACATTCACTAAAGGACTCGCGAGGGATATGATAATAAGCACAACAAGTGCTATGGGTCTAAGGTAGTTTAAATTTGTCACTAGTAACAGGAACCTTACCTTTCTTATTGTTCAACAATATTAAAGGTTTAAAAGGTAATAACAAGTTATAGTTGTGACGGATAGCAGGTAATGAAAATTAGTACCTAGAAAAGGAGGATGAGTATAAAGGAAATACTCTTAGTGAAGAAGCAGAGTTCGGTTTAGGAACTAAAGAAGTCCATGTTAAGAATTTGGTTAAATCTTCACCTATGTAAACACAAGAAGTAATGCCGCTTCGATCAAAGTTTGGTATACAAAACTTGATAAGTGTTTATGAATTCAGAAAGTATCACATGGCCATAATTGGGTGCTAAAACTCACGGTGAACAAATTGTAAAGTTGGTACGATTTATGTGTATAAAGCTTTTCCGTCTTGTCAAATAGGAATTGTGGTTTAATAGAACTTAATCTAACAATCAATTTCGACAAGGTCTTGAATAGTTTATACAAGTAGTAGGTTTAAATCGAAATATACCTACTATATGCATGATAAACAGCATCAATCACTAACTAAGTGGGAGATTATTATATTAGTTAGTGTTTTGATGGGAGTATTTTGAAAAGAGGTGATTTTTTATTTTAAAAGGTGCCTATTGGCAAAGGTTTTAATTTATAAAAGAGGTGACTTTTTATTTTTTAAATGGGCCTATTGGCAAAGGTTTTGATTTTAAAAAGATGTGACTTTTTATTTTAAAGCGTGCCTATTGGCAAAGGTTTAGTCTACTAGTCCTAACAGATACGTAAAGGTCTTATAAATATACCCTTTGCCTCTCCAAACAAAATCATCAGAAAAAGCAACAAAATAATTGTTGGTGCTCGCATTTCAGGGGCTTTGTAAAATCTTGGAGGTATTCTGCCATAATCCCTGCAGCAACAATATTGGGAGACTTAAATTCCTTAAGGACAATGACTACACTATCAAAGCTTAATTATTTCGCTCCTATATTCTGTTATATTTTCTAACAACATCAACTTGGCTCATAAAACCCTATCCCATCTAATTAAGCATCCTTATAAGCATACAAGTAGTATGGTAGTCACGTTTTACGTACGATATAGGCTCCACCAAATACGTATCGATTTCTTGATGATGAATCAAGAATAGATCATTTGTCTTATCCATAGATAGCTAGAAATAAGAGATTTTCTCTTATTCTTGAGAGATCCCTTCTTTTATAATTTTTTATCTATCACAACAGTTAAGATAATTATCCATCAATCGATTTAAAAATAACATGTTTTATGTATATTTTCCTCCTATCTGCGGATAATTTTCAACTTTTTGTAATTGTCTACACATAGATTTCCAAATTATCACCGTCTTAAAAAAATTATATATATATATATATATATATATCTCGAATGAGCAGTAGTTGGTGGGGTGAGAATGAGATATGCACTCATGAAATTCTTGCCTTAAAAGTTCTCCACACGAAACAACCATCGAGCTATCAATACAATATAACGTACCAAATACCACTCAACCTCATTTTCTCAAGACCATAAATCTTATTCTACATGTCATGAGCACTCAATAACACATGTTGTTCATTCTTTTTATCTTTATATCTTTTAATGATTTTACTTTATATAGTATTTTTTTAGTTTTCTGTTGCCATAGGTCTATTTTCTGGTAGTGTCGACCAAATCCGAAATCGTGCCGGAAAATACTTTAATACTGGGATAAAATGCATTCTAACAAAGGTAATAATATCCATGATTCGAATCCAAATTAAACCTCTGATTAAGAATGAATAAGTACTTACTGATCACTCCACCATAATTAAATCCGAATTCACATCAAAAATTTTCTAAAACACTTTTTAATAAAAGTAATTCCATACTCATTCCTTGAATTCAAAACCTCTAAATAAAATAAAGGAACATTTATCGATACGCTCTACCACAACTCCTTATCGGTGTGATTTTACTTTACATAGTACTTGCATAAACCCGATAGAGTCCCTACACCCATTTTCAGGAAAGAAAACAAGTGAAAATATTTCTCTTTTTAGGGTTTCAGCACCTGTTTCCTTCCCATAAAACTACGTGGAGCTCATGCAAACTTATGGAAAACAAAACAAACTCAGCGAAAATTCTAGGAAGCTTCAAATTCCAACCCCCATTTCTTGTCCTCTATAAACTCAAGAAATACAACTATAAACTATAAAGATGCATACAATTTCACCCTTTTTCTTACAACAAATTCCATTCCTTTAAAAAAAGAATTTATTTTCCATTTTTGGTATTATGGGTTCTCTAGATGATTTGGAGAATGGAGAAATTAATAAAAAAGAGCAAGAATTCATCAAAAAGAATGCACAAAATTTGTCAAATTCAATGATGAGGAAAAAATCAGATCCAGAACTTGTATCAAGAGTTCGTTTTAAGAAGCTAAGAGAAATCTTGGGTAATCTTCAAGAGGTTATATTAGGAACAAAGCTTTGTTTGCTCTTTCCAGTTATCCCTATGGCAATGCTAGCTCAATACTATCATTTTGCAAGAGTAAGTATTTGCTTAATTTTCTCCTCATTTAATTTGTTATATACTCCCTCCGTTTCAATTTATGTGAACCTATTTCCTTTTTAGTCCGTTTTGGATAGAAATGAGACACTTAGTCTCTTTAAGGAAGGCTTATTTTGGAAAAATCAACCAGATGTTGACCTATGAGTTAGAGGTCTCGGATGTGATTTTCGGTGATTTGGTTAGCTTTAGGGATGATTTGTGATGTAGTAGCGTGATCAAAATTGTTTCTGGAGGTCCGCTGTAGAATTAGACTTGAATTGACATTGACAGTGAAATGATTTTTTTTACACTATCAGACTACTTAATGATGAACTACATGTAATCGCTCGTAATAAATATACATGGATAGTGTAACGAATTTTTACGCTATTAGTATATTATTGTAACTTTTCTTATTTTTCAAGTTCCTAATTCTATTATGAATGGTTAACGGTTACATGCAGTCAAACCAAAGAAAAGAAAAGAAAAGAAAAACAAGTCAATAACATCAATATTATATTTGAGAGATTTTTTTCGGGGTGTGGAGTTCGTTGAGATGTTTACATAGGCTATCTTGTAGATGACATGATATATAGTGCTAGTGTAAAAATTATACTCGATCATAACACTTAAAGGGAAATTACATGTAATCTCGGTATATATAAATTAATATTGAACTAAAATAAATAGATTAGAGAATTTGTGGAAAAGCTTCAAAGTATGAAGGATCATGTTTATATTTCTTTTTTTGAGCAGCCCTGGATTTTTGCTTTTAGTTTACTTGGACTTGCACCGCTTGCTGAACGTGTCAGCTTCTTGACTGAGTAAGTTGTTTCTTTTTTTTTTATTTTATTCTTTTTAACTCCAATTTTTAATCTAATGACAAAATTCCTAACACAATTATTCTTTTTTTTTCTCTCCCTTCCACCTGAAATTAAAAAAGACAAATTGCTTACTTCACCGGTCCAACAGGTATGCATTTTGTTCTTATAATTCCCAATATATATATATATATATATATAAAATTTCTAGAATATGGGTACACCACTAAAAAAAGGAGAGAAACAAAATATAAAGTGAGAACTGATCCTTTGGGTAAATAACTTATTCAACCAAATGCACCATTGAGACTCTTTAATTTGAAGCATGGGTGCTCATAGATAATATTAGACAACTTGGAGAAAATATATGTTACACAAAAAACCTTATTTTGCGGAGCTATAGATCCGTCCCTATATATATACACACATTTAATAAGTTGAAAAATTCATAATGATGCGTTGGTTATTATGAGTTAATGCAGTTGGGGGTCTACTAAATGCAACATGTGGAAATGCAACAGAGATGATAATAGCATTATTAGCTCTTTACCAAAGGAAAATACATGTTCTAAAGTATTCTCTATTGGGATCTATCCTTTCCAACCTTCTTCTTGTTCTTGGGAGCTCTCTTTTTTGTGGAGGATTGACCAACCTTAAAAAGGAACAAAGGTTTGACAGGGTAAGTTCACATCAATATATACCATTTAAATTAGGTATATTGACAATGTATATATATTTATTTTAAACTAAACAACGTAGATTAATTTATTATAGCATGTTAGCTACCATTTGTAGTTAGTTGCCGATTAATACTTGTTGTAAAAATTTACCTACAAGCGATCGGATTGTATAAAGATTTCTTACACAGCCAGTGCACAAATTCTTTTAACTTCTGTATATTGATTGTGTAAAGAATTTTTACGCTAGCAAGTAACCTAAAGGTACGTGCAGGCTAACCGTTCAAAATAAGTGAAAGTACTTACTTAGAAAGCAGTTGGCCTACCTGCTATAAAACATTAAGTTACACTAGTAGCTATCTTTATTAATCTAAATTATCATGTATATGCAAGTAAAATCCATACTAAATCTGCTATTCAGTGGCGGAGCCACCTTTTACCAAAGGATATCTTGACACTCCTTCGCTAAAAAATTATATGGTATATATATTCATTCTTGACTTCTTTCGTGTGTTCAGTGTTTTTATATTTTATCTTTCCTTAATAAATTTTCTTGTTTCGCCACTGTGTGTTAGTACTGATTCAATAGATTTTTTTTTTTTGACATTTATCTTTCAATTTTGGGACAGGGTCAAGCTGATGTAAACTCACTTCTCCTTTTATTGGGATTGCTTTGCCACATGTTGCCACTGATGTATAGATTGGCTGTTGTCGAGCCAGTACTTAACAATAGTGTAACAACTTCAATATTGGGGTTGTCTAGAGTTAGCAGCATTTGTATGCTTGTAGCATATGCAGCTTATCTCTTCTTTCAACTGCGAACACACAGACAAATGTTTGAATCCTCCGAGGAGGTAATATTTTTCTCTTTTTAGATCAATATATTGTCATATTCTATACCACCCATCTGGCACCTTTATTGCTCGGACTCTTAAAAATGTTACCGATGCATGTGGATTTCCCAAAATAGTGCATTTTTGGAAGACTCGACAAAGTATAGCAACATTTTTGGAGAGTCTGAGCAATATTGACGCCCACCTACCCAAAAACGGGAATAACAACAAGTTAATTATACATTTTGAAGTCATTTAGATACCGATATTGTGCATTAATTTTTACACAATCAAGTCGTTTAAAAGACAACTAGTAGTAATTCCTCATACTAAATGGAATTAGTAACATGGAATATAAGACAGGTAACCTATTAAAACATGTTAATTAAATTGCATTGAGAGTGCAAATTTTTTTGTTTGCCGTCGGTGTATTAAATTTTTTTATTTTGATGACAAACTAGTATTAGTACCCGTGCGGATGCACGGACACTAATCATGTCAAATATTATTAAGAAACACTGCATGAAAAAAGATTAACATTTTCTCAATTTCCGTAGTGATAATTTTATTTTTGCACTATTATCATAGGTGTTGTTGGAAACTAAAATAGCCACAAAGTGAAATAATAACTCAAATTTATGGCAAATCACAACGGTTGACAAGATATAAATTAAAGTTTTTATTTTGATGACAAATGAGTAGGAGGAAGAAGATAAAGTAGCGGAAGATGAGGCGGTGATTGGTTTTTGGAGTTCATTTGCTTGGTTGATTGGCATGACAATTACTATTGCTATATTATCAGAATACGTCGTGGGTACAATTGAGGTAAGCTTTGATAAATAAATTTACGAATATATATATAATTATTATATACTGATAGTGTAAAATATTTCAACCTCATGTAGCATGTAACTTGTTTTATTATTGATGCTACTAATTTCATTTTTTATGGACGGTTTAATAACTATAATTTCAATCTCTCAGGATGCATCAGATTCATGGGGCATTTCAGTGAGTTTTATAAGCTTAATATTGTTGCCAATAGTTGGAAATGCAGCAGAACATGCTGGATCCATCATATTTGCTTTAAAGAACAAGTTGGTAATATATACAATCTAACACTACAAACTCCTTAATTGCATTATTAAATTTCAAAAGAGAATATAATTAGTATTCCAAATGACTGTATATATACCAAATGCAGGATATATCTCTAGGTGTTGCCTTGGGATCAGCTTCTCAGATTTCCATGTTTGTGGTGAGAACTTGGCAATATTTGTTTCCTTATGTATATATTTCCCAATTTCTTTATTTTTGGCTATTTTTGTCTAGAGCTTAATTTTTACACAAATATATTACTATAAAATAGCTTATACTCACCTAAAAGATAATTTGAAATAATCATTCATAAAATCATAATTAAAGTGTGATTAGTAAAGTGAAAAATAAGGTAGGTTACATGTTGTAACAATCAATAATATAATATAAAAGAAGTTAACACCATCAGTGTTATAAAGGGCAGCATGTGCACTAATCTTCCACTATGCGCGGGTCCTGGCAAGGGCCGGACCACAAGGGTCTATCGTACACATGGGCGGATTTAGGGGGCGCAAGGGTGTTCAACCGAACACCCTTCGCCGAAAAATTACACTGTATATATAAGGCAAAATCTATTTTTTATCTCTATATATTAAGTTTTGAATACCCTTAACACAATCCAAAAGTGTAGTTTAGTGGTCAAGGGGGATCAAAATCTGCATAAGGTCACGGGTTTAGTTCCCACTAGCTACAGAAAAAAAAAATTTGAACCTCTTTCGTGAAGATCCTGCCTCCGTTCCATGGCTCGAACCCGTGACCTCCAAGTTACATGGAATCAGCTTTACTAGTTACGTCAAGGCTCCAATCACATCGTCAGTGGTGTATACAAGTTAAATCGGTTTGTCTATATATCGCTTAGGGGGTGGTTGTTTTAGTTATTGTTTACAGAGATAGAATAAAGCTAACTTCTTTACTATTTTTCAGGTACCTTTATGTGTCATTGTGGGTTGGATAATTGGTGTGGATATGGATTTGGATTTCAGCCTGCTTGAAACTGGTTCTCTTGCTTTCTCAATCCTCCTCATTGCCTTCACCTTGCAGGTCCTTTTATCATTTGACAAACATTTTTTTGCTTACTAATTCTTCGATAGCAACCTTTTTATCATGTATAAACTATACAAAAGTATGAGTTTTTAAGTTAATATTTATACAACTAGGTCACTTATAAGGTAATTACACGACACTAAATCTCTTGATAAACATTGATGATCGGTAATTATAATAATGCTAACTAACGATAGGGTTAAAACTCAATAAAGAGAGTTCGGACACTAAGCTCCTGCTATGTTCGGGGTCTGGGAAATAGCCGGACTACGAGGTTCTATTGTAATTTGTATGCAGTCTTACCCTGCATTTCTGCAAGAGGTTGTTTCCACGACTCGAATCCGTGCAACTTTACTAGTTAGCCAAAGGCTCCCCTTCAAGGGATAAAATTCAATGACAATATAAATATGTTTACACGGTCTGCTTATATAACTTAAATCGAAAAAAGTATAGTACTGCAAAATGAACCAAAAATTTAGAGAGAACAAAACTTTACCAAAAATAGAAATATTGGGGTCCATGCTGATCCAAAACAAAATAATAATGTTCCGTCAATTTTGTCCAAATGTGGAGAACATGAATGACATACATGATATATTTATCATTATGCTACAAGAGAAAAATTGAAGATATCATGCTCAAATTATAAGTGGAACTTAGCTATTTCTCTCCTCAGTTCAACTTTCCATATATATATATATATATATATATATATATATATATATATATATATATATATATATATATATATATATATATATATATATATATATATATGTGGTGGAATCTGCCACGGATACTTGCATCAAGGTATGCTGTTTACACCTTAGGGTACAGTCCTTCTTAGGTCCCTACGTGAACGCGAAATGTTTTGTGCACCGGGCTACGCCTTTTATTATTATTATTATTATTATTATTATTATTATTATTATTATTATTATTATTATTATTATATACCAACAAGGGTTGTGGTGGAGTGGCAAGTACTCCTTTATCATTAACCAGAGATTTCGGGTTCGAGTCCCTGAGTATTGAGTTGCCTTTGTTAGGAAGCGCTTAATTACCTAATGTGGGACTTCCCGGTGCGAATCCGGATTTAGTCGAACCCAAATATGGGTACCGGATATATATATTATATATAATGTACGAATCATACTGTGAAGCAAAAAAAAGATACTTCAATTTTTATGCAATTATTGCAGGATGGAACCTCACATTACATGAAAGGAGTGGTTCTATGTCTTGCCTATTGTGCTATTGCTGCCTGTTTCTTTTTCCATAAGCTTCCCATCAGTAAGTCCTTTTAAATATGTTATACAAACCCCTGTAATAATTTTTATGGTATTAGTGGGTTTTTACTATATTTATTGTTATGGATAGTAGTTACCTTTAATTTCTTGGTGTATTTGGGTGTTGTTAAGATAATCATATAGGGAACAATTCATATGGGAGCTCGGCTACTTAACCACATGAATTCATTCATCAGCGTGATCCATCAGAAAGAAATCGATATGCATCTGATGGAGCCTACACCATACGTCGTCATCAACCAGATGTAATACTTCATTGCATTAATTTACATTTTTTCAATCAAGGTGGAGCTTTTCTTGGCGTTTTGCTTGCGATCGAATCTGGATTAGTATCCCATTTCATGTTGATTAACTGGAGACCATAGTCGAAAAACTAGAAGATAAATGAATGAAGCCTTCATGGGGGAAGGACTTTATTTTAAGCAAAGTTGTATGTAATTACGTGTTCTTACTGGTTTTTGCATTAAAAAGTGGTGATTTTTGAGGAGAGAATAAGGAAATGTCACCCTTTCATTATGGTGTTATATGTATTGCAATTAAGTGCTACGTACTTTTGTTGGGGGAATAAAATTTGTGTTTGCATTAAAAGTTCGAACTAACTGTCAATATCCATTTTTATTTGTAATTCTTTTATCAATTATTAGGAGGATTGATTCTTGAAAGAGTTTAATTTATACATACTGTCAATGTAAAGGAATTTTTGCACTTTATTTTTGCTTTTCAGCGAGTAAGCGATGCGAATCTATGGAGTTTTATTTTCCTATTGAAAGACGGTCCAACTTCTCTCTACCCAATATGGCCCAAACTATCAGTAACCTGGTAATACTTTCAAAACCACCAGACATACTACCTGAACAACCATCCAAGGAATCGTTCGAGGATAAATCTATTAGATAATGATTTTGACCAATCCATTACCTATAACTCAGCCACGGTTCAATCAATCTCCTTGAACCAAACCATGATACATGAAGACCAAACCCAATTAATGGTAAGGAATTCTCCCAACCAGAGAGTTATACTCACAAAAGGAAGACCTACAGAAACCATACCTTAAATGTGTCGAAATTGAAGTTATCTCATTAGCGATATCATTGAAGTTATCTCATTAGCGATAATGATACTTAATGAAATATGCAAATTTTCCACCCATGGCGTTATTCAGTAATTATAAAATTGCAAGGCAAACGTATTCCGCACCAATACCTGAAAAAGAAAATGGTGGAGCTATGGAAGCCCTCAGAACTCTTTCCTCTTACTTATCTGGGCTCCAACTACTTCATTGTAAAATTTACAAAAGAAGAAAACATGATAAAAGCTATACATAATGGATCGTGGTTCATATATGGCTTCTTCCTATCGGTACAAAAGTGGGAACCAAATTTTGTATCATCCCAAGCAAGAAATCTGTTCACAGCCATTTGGATAAGACTCTCACAACACGTCTGAGTTTTACGAAGCAACAATTCTTCAAAAAATTGGTAGCACGTTGGCAAGACTGCTGAAAGTTGATGCTTGCACCTCATCCACCCTTGGGGAGATATTCTAGACTATGTGTTGTGTTGGAAAAATTGGATGATTATGGAGAATAAAAGATTTAGCTTGAGACGTGTCAAGGACACTGTCCTTAAGGATATTTCGCCTACACCGTAATGAATAAAATTAGGCGTATCCCCCAGGATTCAACAAGCTCTTCTAGTATAACTAGGAGTAGAAACAACAAAGATTTATAAGAAGAAAATCCAGCACAAAAGAAAAAAGAAGAGAAGTTTTCAATATTTTTTCATACACTTTTGAAGATGAAAACACAAACTATTTATATAGTCCAAAATCAAATAGACAATCTGATATGTAACGTGCAAATCAAATAAGACAATTGATTCACAATGAAAACATTGAAAAAGGTAACGTCCAAAACGGACAATTCTGATAAAACAAATACGTTAAAATCCATTAAGGATTCTATGACAATCATTTAAAGCCAAAGAAACTTTATTATCAAAGTTAATGAGTACCAAAATGGACGTTTAAGGCAATTGTCATACAAGATCAATCTTTGGTCAAATTCAAATTTACAAAAAAGTAACTGATTTTGTAACCCATTAAATATTAATAAAATATTATTTTAAAGTTATTCTATTTTACTACTACACACATTAATATATATTCAAATTTACTAGTCATAAAAAGATACATTAAAAAGATGACCTAGACATTAATTTAAATATTCTTTTTGAGATATTAGAATTATTATTTTTCAACAATCCCCACATAACTCAAAAAGAATATCATAATTAAATAATAATAAAATAATTTGCTGGGTTTCACAAAAGAGCATAATGCGTCGAATCTGGTGTCTCTTAGACTATGAACCAGATCTAGATAAAATAAGATTAAACTTACAGAACAAATGGTGAAGTTTAGAACTTCTATGAACCAAGAATTCTTTTGTAAGTTTACTGTCTTATCTATAACATTATACCCGCACACACTTTGTTGTTTGTCGCGGTTTTGCGCTAATAGGCCATGCGCACGCCTGGTTTTCATGAGTGCTCTAGAAATTTTGCCATAAATTTCATAGGAGCGGCCCCACTCCACGCTCATATAGGTCCATCCATCAAGTGTATTATGCAGTGCAATACACCACCTACAAAAGGCTATGGATTATTGGATTAAGTGTTTAATAACTCAACCTCACATTCCTTGCAGTCTTGCATTATATACACGCATACACCATAGGAAGAGACATAATTTGATAGCGCATATTTGATCAACTAATGACTTGTTATTACCCATAAGAACCTACTTCATGGGATATCCAATCACATAGGTTGGGTTACCATCGTCGTTGATACATCTCAAATTGGCAAAAGTCTCAACCCCGCGATGTTTCACTTATAAGTCAAAGGATCGACTAAATCCTCTTTGACTATACATATTATGTATATAAAAAAAATTCTCATATCTAAGCAATTGCTTTATCACATAACTTCTCGAGAGAATATATATACACTTCCCATTGAGAGATTTATTTTCTTACAATGGTTATTGCGCCTTGGCAATCACAATCCATCGACAGATTATTGTCGGTTTAATTCCTAGTGGAATATTGCACTTTGGCAATCACAATTCATCGACATAATTATTGTCGGTTTAACTCAACAAAAGGTTGCTTAATCAACCTCATTGCCAGATAATTCCAATATCGTAACAACCACCAAAAAGTGATCACACAACAACTAAATAGTTTTTCTCATCTGAATAAAAGATTCAATAACATCACTGTATCCTTCTAATACAGTAAAAGATTCACATATAAAATACTAACTCATAGTATTTCTCAAATATGGCGTAGATCATCTCAAATGAAATAAAACTTGACTTCTACACTCGTGCCTTTTGAAACATCTATCAACACGTGAAAATTTATTTTCTTTATGTATCTTCCGAAGTCACGCACTAAAATAAAATTTCCTAAAATATAGAAGCAACTTTAACTTCTACAGAAATATCTTAAATAAGAAATGGGTCAGGATTCAATAATTTCTTCACCCGTATATTTAAGAAACCCAAAATAAAATACTGTGACCCCCACATTTTTAAAAACTTTCAAGGTAAGGGGGTAATACTTTTTTTTAGAATGAGTTTAAGAAGAATTTCCCCTTTCCAAAAACTTAAGAATTTCTTGAATCATCAAAATAAACAAATCATTCTTTTTGTTCTTCAACTTGGGACACAAAACTAACTTTGTTAGTACAAATATATTTAGAAGCACAAGAGTCTAATTAGAAACATCGGGAAAATGTTTGGCATAGGTAATTGGTGATGGAACAGCAACAGAAACAGTTGGTGCAACAGCAGTAGTAGCATCAACAAAAACACTAGCAGTGTTATTCTCCATAATAACAACGCGAAATATCCTTAAGATTGTTGGAAAAATTGGATGATTATGGAGAATAAAAGATTTAGCTTGAGGCGTGTCAAGGACACTATCCTTAAGGATATTTCACCTACACCGTAATGAATAAAATTAGGCGTATCCCCCAGGATTCAACAAGTTCTTCTAGTATAACTAGGAGCAGAAACAAAAAAGTTTTATAAGAAAAAAATCCAGCACAAAAGAAAGAAGAAGAGAAGTTTTCAATAGTTTTTTATACACTTTTGAAGATGAAAAGACAAACTATTTATATAGTCCAAAATTAAATGGACAATCTGATATGTAACGTGAAAATCAAATAAGACAATTGATTCACAATGAAAACATTGAAAAGGGTAACGTCCAAAACGGACAATTCTGATAAAACAAATACGTTAAAATCCATTAAGGAATCTATGATGTCAGATGTTACAATTATTTAAAGCCAAAAAAACTTTATTATCAAAGTTAATGAGTATCAAAATGGACGTTTAAGGCAATTGTCATACAAGACCAATCTTTGGTCAAATTCAAATTTACAAAAAAGTAACTGATTTTGTAACCCATTAAATATTAATAAAATATTATTTTAAAGTTATTCTATTTTACTACTACACACATTAATATATATTCAAATTTACTAGTCATAAAAAGATACATTAAAAAGATGACCTAGACATTAATTTAAATATTCTTTTTGAGATATTAGAATTATTATTTTTCAACATGTTGAACTACCCTTCAATATGTCAATTATGCGAACTCATTTGTATTTGGAGATTATAAGCAACATATAGTATACGTGGCGGAATGTGTGTTATGCAAATCATGTGGTAGATTAGGTGTCACGATCCGGATTTCCCACCATCGGAGATCATCATGGCGCCTACTAATAGGAGCTAGGCAGGCCAATTAATTTAATATTTCTCTTAACAACATCAACAATATAAAGAAAGACGAGACAAATAATATAAAAGCGAAAGTCTCAAAACATAAATAATTGAAACCAAGTGCTTGCCTAGCTTGAGTTTATGTTTTGAGACTTCCGCGTTTATATTAATTGTCTTGTCTTTTTATATCATTGATGTTGTTAAGAGAAATATTAAATTATTTGGCTTGCCTAACTCCTATTAATAGGCGTCATCACGACTCTCGATGGTAAAAAATCTAGGTCGTGCTATTAGGACATATTGCTGGGCAATGCAATTTTTTTATTGAAAACAACACCAACCCAAGAAGTTATTACTAGTAAGGAATCAATGAACACACCGCAAAATGACATAGACAGAGGGGAATGGCAAACAGTGTCATTCAAAAGGAGCAAAAATCCACCACCCACAAAGACTTCTAAGGCTGCCTCCACACTGTCAAAGTCAAATATTCCAGTTAATATTTTTGACAAAACCACAGATAAGTATCTTAATACTCAAACTCTAAGATATAAATTTCGTGTTCTAATCAAAGCGAGAGATACAAATAATGAGTATAATACTGAGAAGGAATACGTAGAGATCTGTTGAAATTTCCTCCAAATGGAGCCGTCAAATTTGGAATTAAAAGGGTTGGTAAGGAGCCATCCAAATTGGAATTCAAAGGCATACAATTGTTGAAATTATTTATGGGCAAATTACCCATTGAGTCCTTTTAGTTAGGTTAAATTTGTCTTTTGGTCCCTATCTCCAAACTATAAATACCCCCCTCCATTTCTTGTTTTAAACACACCAAAAACATTCAATAACTCAAGTATAAGAGTTAGAGAGAAAGAAAGATTTTTGTTTTTCTTTAGGAAGTTTTTCTAAAGGGGGAGTGACAAAATAGTGAGTAAAATACTAGTCGGGTATTTTCGAGAAACACTTTTGTGTGCGCCACTATTTTGGGTAGAGCTCGGGAAATTGTTGTACCTCCAAACTATTGGAGAAGTCTCTCTTTGTAAGCCTACTAAAATTTTTAGTGGAAGTTGGTGCCGGGTTTGTGGACATAGCCTAAACGTTTTAGGTGAACCACGTTAAATTCTTTGTGTCATTTATTTTTCGTTGATCATTTATTTTTTCGCTGTGCAGAAGTGTTTAGTGCCACCGGGTCCTAACAAGTGGTATCAGAGCTTTGGTTAGAATACTATTCATACGTACGACACTATTCATACATACGAATACTATTCATCCATACATACACTATTCATACCTACGGATACTATTCACCGTCGGGAATATGGAGGCAAGGACAAGCAAGATGGTCAACCTGAACGGCACAAATTACTACTTATGGGGAAACAAGATGAAGGATCTCCTGTTCGTGACGAAGATGCACCTGCCGGTGTTCAGTGCTCAGAAACCTGAAGACAAGTCAGACGAGGACTGGGAATTTGAGCACAACCAAGTGTGCGGCTACATACGGCAATTTGTTGAAGACAATGTGTACAACCATATTTCTGGTATGACACATGCAAGGTCGTTATGGAACAAGCTCGAGGAGTTGTATGCCTCTAAAACAGGTAACAACAAATTATTTTACTTGACAAAATTAATGCAAGTAAAATATGTAGAAGAAGACAACTTTGGCAGATCACCTTAATGAAATACAAGGGATTGTCGACCAGTTGTCGGGAATGGGCATAAAGTTCGATGACGAGGTACTTGCTCTTATGGTGCTGGCAACACTCCCAGAGTCATGGGAAACCTTGAAGGTTTCAATCACCAATTCTGCACCCAACGGTGTGGTAAACATGGAGACAGTCAAGAGTGGCATTCAAAATGAAGAAATGAGACGCCGATCACAAGGATCATCTTCTTCATCAGAGATGTTGGCTGTTACGACCAGGGGGAGAAGTCAAAACAAGGGCCAGAGTAACAGAGATAAGAGCAGAGGTAGATCCAACAAATTTGCACATGTTGAGTGCCATTACTCCAAAAAGAAGGGCCATATCAAAAGATTTTGCCGACAGTTCCAAAATGACCAGAAGAAGAACAAAGGCAAAAAGGAGAAACCCGAAGAAAGCAATGATGATGAAGCGAACTCCTTTGGTGAGTTTAACATTGTCTACGATGACGACATTATCAATCTGACAACCCAAGAGACGACATGGGTAATTGATAGTGGAGCTACCATTCATGCAACACCACGGAGAGAACTCATCTCATCTTACACACCTGGAGACTTCGGTCGTGTAAAGATGGGAAATGCCAATTTCTCAACAGTTGTAGGCAAAGGAGATGTTTGCCTAGAGACCATGAATGGGATGAAGCTACTTTTAAGAGATGTCGGGCATGTTCCAGATATGCGCCTGAATCTGATCTCCGTAGGCAAGCTTGATGAGGAAGGTTACTGCAATACCTTTCATAATGGCCAATGGAAGCTCACGAAAGGCTCATTGGTGGTGGCGCGGGGCACGAAGCAGTCAAAGTTGTACGTGACCCAGGCAAGCATCTCCCAACAAGTTATAAATGTTGCGGAGAATGATAGCAATATCAAGTTGTGGCATAGACGTCTTGGCCACATGAGTGAAAAGTCAATGGCGCGTTTGGTGAAGAAGAACGCCTTACCAGGTCTAAACCAGATCCAGTTGAAGAAGTGTGCTGACTGTTTAGCTGGGAAACAAAATAGAGTTTCATTCAAAAGATTCCCTCCTTCCAGAAAGCAAGACGTGTTGGATCCGGTACACTCAGATGTATGCGGGCCTTTCAAGAAGTCCCTCGGTGGTGCCCGATATTTCGTGGCCTTTATTGATGATCATTCACGAAAGACATGGGTATACACGCTGAAGACCAAGGATCAAGTGTTTCAAGTTTTCAAACAATTTCTAACCTTGGTGGAAAGAGAGACTGGTAAGAAGTTGAAGTGCATCCGGACAGACAATGGCGGTGAATACCAGGGTCAATTTGGTGCTTACTCTAAAGAGCATGGTATTCGACATCAGTTCACACCTCCTAAAACTCCACAGTTGAATGGTTTGGCTGAGAGGATGAACAGAACTTTGATCGAGAGAACCAGATGTTTACTCTCTCATTAAAAGTTACTAAAGGCTTTCTGGGGTGAAGCACTAGTTACAGCAGCCTATGTGCTAAACCATTCACCTTGTGTCCCTCTTCCGTACAAGGCTCCAGAAAAAATTTGGTCAGGAAGAGATATCTCTTATGATCAATTGCGGGTATTTGGCTGCAAAGCCTATGTCCATGTTCTAAAGGATGAAAGGAGCAAACTTGATGTCAAGATAAGGGAGTATGTATTCATCGGCTATGGTCAAGACATGCTTGGCTATAAGTTCTATGATATGGTGCAGAAGAAGCTCGTCAAGGAGTCGAGATGTTGTGTTCGTTGAGGACCAAACAATTGAAGACATTGACAAAGTAGAGAAGTCCACCGATGATTCTGCTGAGTTTGAGTTGCCTCCAACAATGGTGCCGAGACAAGTTGGAGACGATGTTCAGGATAATCAACCTGAAGCCCCTGATCTTCCAAATGAAGATAAACCAGCAGATGATGAAGGTAACGAAGATAATGGTGATGATGATGCAGACGAGAATGATCAACCTCAACCACCAATCCTCAATAACCCTCCTTATCACATAAGATCTGGAAGAGTTGTGCAACAGTCTACCAGATATTCTCCACATGAGTATGTGTTACTCACTGACGGGGGAGAACCCGATAGTTTTGAAGAAGCTGTTGATGATGAACATAAGGAGAAGTGGATAGAAACCATGCAAGACGAGATGAAATCCTTGCATGAGAACAAGACGTTTGAGCTGGTGAAGTTGCCGAAAGGCAAGAGAGCTTTGAAGAATAAGTGGGTGTTCAAGATCAAGCATGATGAACACAGCTCATGTCCGAGATTCAAAGCAAGATTGGTCGTCAAAGGTTTCAATCAAAGGAAAGGTATTGACTTTGATGAAATATTCTCACCAATTGTGAAAATGACCTCAATACGCACGGTGCTGGGATTAGCAGCAAGCCTCAACCTGGAGGTTGAGCAGATGGATGTAAAATCCGCCTTCCTACACGGTGATTTGGAAGAGGAGATATACATGGAGCAACCAGACGGTTTCCAGCAAAAGGGGAAAGAGGACTGCGTTTGCAGATTGAGGAAAAGCCTCTATGGCTTAAAACAGGCACCAAGGCAATGGTACAAGAAGTTCGAGTCAGTGATGGAGCAACATGGCTACAAGAAGACAACTTCAGACCATTGCGTGTTCATTTAGAAGTTTTCTGACGATGACTTTATCATCCTATTGCTCTATGTGGATGATATGTTAATTGTTGGCCGGAATGTCTCCAGAATTAATAGCCTGAAAGAACAGCTGAGTAAGTTTTTCGCCATGAAAGACTTGGGGCCAGCAAAACAGATCCTTGGGATGAGGATTGTACGAGACAGGGAAGCCAAGAAGTTATGGTTGTCTCAAGAGAAGTACATTGAGAAAGTACTTCAACGGTTCAACATGGAGAAAACTAAAGCAGTTAGCTGTCCTCTTGCTAACCACTTTAGATTGAGCACTAAGCAAAGCTCGTCAACAGATGATGAGAGAACAAAGATGGAGTGGATTCCATATGCTTCAGCAGTAGGAAGTTTGATGTATGCCATGGTTTGTACACGGCCAGATATCGCTCGCGCTGTAGGAGTGGTAAGTAGATATCTTTCTAATCCAGGAAAGGAACATTGGGATGTTGTTAAGTGGATTCTCAGGTATCTTCGAGGAACCTCCAAACTATGCTTATGTTTTGGAGAAGACAAACCCGTGTTGGTTGGCTATACTAATGCAGATATGGCCGGAGATGTTGATTCTAGAAAATCAACTTCGGGATACTTGATTAACTTTTCAGGGGGAGCTGCGTCATGGCAATCAAAGTTGCAAAAATGTGTTGCATTATCAACTACTGAAGCTGAATTTATTGAAACAACGGAGGCTTGCAAAGAACTGCTGTGGATGAAGAAGTTCTTAACTGAACTTGGATTTTCGCAAGACGATTATCAGCTATTTTTTGATAGTCAAAGTGCTATCCACCTTGCGAAGAATGCCTCATTTCATTCCATATCCAAGCATATTGATGTGAGATATAATTGGATCAGGGATGTGTTAGAGAAGAAGATGTTGCGGCTTGAAAAGATCCATACAGATGAAAATGGATCAGACATGTTGACCAAAACTGTACCGAAGGGGAAGTTTGAGTTCTGCAGAGAAGCGGCAGGGATAGTAGATCCTCCATATTGTCGGAAGGGGGAGAATTGTTGAAATTTCCTCCAAATGGAGCTGTCAAATTTGGAATTCAAAGGGTTGGTAAAGAGCCATCCAAATTGGAATTCAAAGGCATGCAATTGTTGAAATTATTTATGGGCAAATTACCCATTGAGTCCTTTTAGTTAGGTTAAATTTGTCTTTTGGTCCCTATCTCCAAACTATAAATACCCCCTCCATTTCTTGTTTTAAACACGCCAAAAACATTCAATAACTCAAGTATAAGAGTTAGAGAGAAAGAGAGATTTTTGTTTTTCTTTAGGAAGTTTTTCTAAAGGGGGAGTGACAAAATAGTGAGTAAAATACTAGTCGGGTATTTTCGGGAAACACTTTTGTGTGCGCCACTATTTTGGGTAGAGCTCGGGAAATTGTTGTACCTCCAAACTATTGAAGAAGTCTCTCTTTGTAAGCCTACTAAAAGGTTTAGTGGAAGTTGGTGCCGGGTTTGTGACGTAGCCTAAACGTTTTAGGTGAACCACGTTAAATTCTTTGTGTCATTTATTTTTCGTTGATCATTTATTTTTCGTTGTGCAGAAGTGTTTAGTGTCACCAGGTCCTAACAAGATCGACCCCCCTCGTCACGAAAACCACTCTTTGAACTACCATAATCCGCCAATATTTTGGGGAACACCACTAATTCCTCCTTGAAAAAAATAATTGAAAAAGGTTCTTTTAATCTACAAATGGACACAACAGAGGAAACGTGGAGGAAATGGTGATTGACATGTCAGCAAGCATACATGTTTCTTACTAATATCACTATTAGAAAATTGCCTAAAACGGTCTAGAAATACCAACAAAAATCGGTAGAAAATTTGAAAAAATCACCCGATTTCCGACCGATTTTAATCCGTAGAAATTAGGTTGGTCGGTAAAAAATACCAATCGAATTCGGTCTGATAATTTCCAACCGAATTCGATCGGACAATTCCAACCGATTTCGGCCGGTTAATTCATTTTCACAAACGACCTAAAAGAAAATATTTGTCGAAAAAATTGACTGAAGTTAGCATTTTTTAACCGAATTCGGTCAGTATCTTTTATTATGCAATTAAAAAATACATTGTCTAGTAAGCGATCCATGGTTTGTACTGTGGAAGGATACTATTCTACCACTAGACCATTGGTACATTTTGATTTAAGACTTTCTTATAATTTATTCGTACACTTTCATTGCATTTATGTGCGAAAATAATCGATCGATTTCGATCGGTTTTATTAAAATATAAAGACCGAAGTCGATCGATATTTTAAAATGACTGACTGAAATAACAGACTGATTTTAGTCGGTTTTTGAATACTAATTATAATTTATTTTATATGAAAAAACACGATTTCTATCGGTTTTAAAAAAAATTAACCGACTTTGGTCGATTTTTTAGCAATTGAAGTCGGTCGATTGGCCACGGTCGGCTTTGGCCGAATATCCAGTAGTGAGATCTCTCTAATCAAAATAATAAATTGTTCATGAAACAAGTGACATGATCCACCTGTCACATGCTCAAAACCCTACCACACAAATGGCCAATCACGCTGAACACGTGCCATTTAAGCAAATAATATAAATCACACACTACTCCACTCTATGGACATGCAAAGCAAAGAGTCAATCATTACCTCTCCCCTTAACCCTATCCTCTCTACTAACCATCAAATAATCCTTCAGATCCCTCACATATAAATCCTGTTAACAAACATGCGAAGAATTCCTATCACCCTGAGAAGAAGGTGCGAAGGTGCAGACTAATCCCAATACTAAAGCAACAAAGGAACCAAATAATGACAAACCTACCACCACTACCACCCCACATAGCTAATCCACCAATTTACTATGTCCAACCCCTAGTGCCACCAGATCATCAACCTCTCTCTTGGGTAGAGATGGGCCAGATGGGACATGCGATCTCCCTTAACATGATGATCGATGGTCAAGAAACTGTCTTACTGCTCCAAAACCCACACTACCTCTCTCAACTGATCTCTGAAAGGATACAACTAGCAATGAGAAACTACATAAACCAAGCATGGATCAATAACATTCTCAACCCCATAGCACCAAACATCAACCCCAATCTCACCTAAACAATGAGGGAGCAGTGGAACTTACCTTATCATTTTGTCCCACTTCAACCACAATCTCTTTCTCTCGACCTATCTGTCACGACCCGGACGGGAGTTGTGTGATGGCTCCTACTAACGGAGCTAGGCCAGCCAAACTTCAAACATTCTCTAATAAATCTCAACAATATAAATAATCGAAAATCAACTAAACAAGTGCGAAAGACTTTAAGCTTAATAAAAATGAAACAAAAAATGTGGAAGTTGAAACATATCTCTACCCATAACCTGGTGTCACTAGCTCACAAACTTTTAAGATTTACTAAATACAACCGTTTAAAAGAAATCATCACAGTCTGTTTCAATACAAGAGTTAACAAACTGAATAAAGATGGAAGAGACTCCAGGCCTGCGGACGTCAGCAAGGTTACCTCAAGAATCCCTAGACTGAAGGAATGCTCCCGATCTAATATTGTTGCGGTCCAAAAACTGTGTCCTGATCTGTGCAAAAGAAATTCACAGAGTGTAGCATCAGCACAATCGACCCCATGTGCTGGTAAGTGCCTGGCCTAACCCCAGCGAGGT